>JASXSY010000803.1:0-56753 GCA_034509805.1 Sipha maydis | reverse complement strand
TCTACTAGTGGTGATTTGACCATTTCCACAATATAATATAGTATATTATAACGTTGTCGGGTTAACGAAGAATAGTGATTTGCAGAATTGAAATGATCATTTTTTGTACTGTAAATACTTCATAAATTTAATATAATCAAATCATTTTTTTTTTTTTTTTTACTTTTTACTTTTTTTTTTACTACAATAAATACATATATGGAATGGTGAAAACGTTTAAAACTAACAAACAGTATCTGTATTGGAAATCGAATACAGATTGCGCGTATATAACAAGGACGTTTTTTGAAAGCTTTAATAGTTCCCTTATTATTATTATAAAAGTCATCGATTTCGTGGTCATTGGTATGCGATACATTTTATTTCAACTTACACGATAGTTGTCTCATCAATATACAGAAACATATAAAACATGTCAAACAGTTTATTCTGAAACGAACGAAATAATGTTTGTGTTTTATATCCGGTAATTATAAAAACTCATTTTGTTTCTTGTTTACTATGGCCAAAACGGAAAATCATCTTATTCCTTTAAACATCGGTTTGTTTTATCTATTTAATTGGTTGTGTTGAAATGTCATTCTACTAATACGCCAATACCTTGATATAGTACATACTCCTACTTTACTTTTATATGCATTTAAAATCCTAAGATTTGTGTTTCAAATGCAAATAATATACATATGATCGTGAAATTATGAATATTTCATACTAAAATATTTTTAAATTTGAATATTTTTAAGCGTTGAAGGCAATTGTTGACTTTAAATTGCATTTATGTTTTGTATACATATTTTCAGTCAACAGATTCCTTTCAGAAGTGAACCCAAGAATAGCGTATGTCATATGGTGTTTAATTCATATAAAATACTTATATGCAGGAACTGAGTTTTACCTGTATCGGTAAGACATGATAATTGTTCTGTAAATAACCGTTTTTATAAATTAAATTATTTTCCTTCAACCCTAAAGTTTACATGATTGCAATTGATTTATTATTTGAGAACCTATTTAATCTTATGAGGATTCCACGGTTCAAAGATTTAAAACTACAATAATATTTTAGATTGACGTAGAAATAAAAAAGTATATAATTTTAATAAATAATATAAGTAAAGAAAATATGCGTGTATAATATATATTATATGTTTTATAAGTATGAGTAGTATGTGTAATAGTTAAGTAAGAGTAATATATTGTGAAATATTGGTTTATGTCAAATGTACACACGGTTTTGATTACTACGTTTGTTTATTTTCTATGATGGTAATCGTTTTTATTGTTTTTATAGATTAATATAATATCATATTAAGCTAGGAGACGTTTTGTTTTTATGGGAAACCAGTTTCAACGGAGAAAACGGAAATAATCAATTTTGATTTTAAATCATTTGAAGGTTTCATAACATAGCGCACAAGTGTACTAGATATGTACGTATACGTACTACATGGATAAAAGTCATTAAAAAATTCCATAATTCATACATGACAAGAGTGTAGTCACTTTGGCTTACACCTACTCATACATTTGTTTTGAGAATATAATATTCGAAATGTACGTAATAGTATTTAAATATTGTTTAATATTTTTTTTTTGTTTTTTTTTTGTGCGGAGAAACAATCCAACCAATCGAAATTTACGTGATATTATTAATAACTTGTAATCAATAAATTTGCAATAACCCATAGCAACGACGATTTATTAAGCTTTAATATTATACAATTCAAAACCGAGATTTCAGTGCTGATAACAATTAATAAATATTGTTTCATTTACATCATTAAAATGTGATTATGTAGCGTGTAAACATAATATATAGTGTACACGTTTGTTCTCGTTCTGTTATGCCTTTCGTCAAAACGACCAGATCCCCTATTAGAATAATTGATAAATTTACTTTTATACTAACTATGTGTATATCCATAAAAAATTGTACAACTAATGCGATACTTACGTGGATGTTACATGTAGTGCGAACGTGTACGACGAAGACTACTGTGAGTGGTTACTCGTATTTTCTTAATCTGTAGCCATTATAATTTATAACTGTAAACTGTTGGACGTACACATATAGACGATTTTAAATTGTTCATTATTACCATATATCCATTATAACTATCTGTACTCTATTTGCGGTAATGTATACGCAAAAGATACGGGTTCTGTCCAGACCCACCGGGTACATTTATATGAAGTTGTTCAGATTATACTTGATTTTTCATTATAACCGGATTGGTTTTAATTCCTGTACCTGCCGCAGTTAAAATAAAATAAAATATACAAATGTAAATGAGCATACGTTTGCTGAGAAAATTGTTTTAAATATTCGATTTTTGCCCAAGATCAAAACTTAACATATATTGTTGCGTCCGCACCAATAAGCAAGATTATATCGTAGCACGTTATGTCACAATGTTGTGTAAACGAGCGTAGAACAAATTCAACATAAAACTATGAGCTTTCATTAATTTCTAGAAAAAATACACATAAAAAGTTTTTCGTCTTTTAAAATTTCATTTTTATAGGTAAACTATCTAGATTCAATTTATATATACTAAAAGTTAATCGATTAAGTAATTGTTAATTCTACTCAAATTTAAACTGTATATAGCTAATATTATAATTATTTTGTATGCTGTTATAGTATATGTTATTGTATTTATTATATTTTATTTTGTATTTTTTTAACGTATATCTCGATAAATAAATATATAGATAGCTGTTTTTATCGAGTTTTTAAGTATTTATTTCAATAACATGGTTATATTTAAAATGTAACTTTGAACTCGTCTGGCCTATATAAATATGGAAGAAAGTATACAAAGATATGGACATCTTAATTATTAACATGAACACGTTAAAAATTGGCTTAATTTATAAGAGGCTATGAGGAATATTACGTAATACTGATATTAAATTTGCTGAAATCTATCAATGTAGTATAATATATTGTGTACAGAGCCATGTAAATAATTATAATTATATAAATTATAGCTATTGTGTTATTATTTATTCGTTTTAAAATAAATATGCGGAAATGAGTTTACGTACCTTTTTTATTGTACGTGCAACAGCATTGTCTAGAAAATAATTAAACAGAAACGTTTATTTTTATTTTTATTTGACTGAGAAATATTTTTTCTTTAAAAATGCAAACTCAATTCATATACTCGTATGTATTATTACTCATAGATTCGTATTATTCTGTGTGTTACGGTTCGCCCTTGATGATTTTCAAGAATGGAGTGTAATTAACGAACTTTCTCTCAGCGCGACAATGTAATATTATGTTTCAATAATTGCCAGCCCTTCTTCAATGATAACATCACATCAATTAGTTGGCCAATGTTTCATGACAAGATCTGAAAATGTTTGCACATCGATAATACATGCACCAATACAACGTTTGGCGGCAAGATTTAACCGCTTAATCGACACCAAAATAATAAACAATAATAATAATTGTATTGTTTATATTATACAATAACAATAATAACATAATATACAAAACATATTTAGGAGAACACTGTGATGTATGCACGAATTATGTGTTTGCTTGTTAGAAGAAATATATTTTGCGTTCTAATTGTCAAGGATCTGTTAAAAATAAAAAATTGAAATAAACAATAGGTAGATATTTCAGAAGTCGCATCTTTGTGCCATGTGTTCCGTCCAGTGGGACCAACTTTGTGGTAGGATACAATTCAAGAAACTGAGGTGTCAGATCGATTTTCACGAACTAACAATATCGTTCCTCGTATACAATGTTGTTATTAAGACAACGGTCGTTTATGGAATACGTTTTGATGAGAACACGTTGTTGAACATGCACAGAGCACTCATTCTTCATACATATGGTTACAATTTAGAATACCGAGGTATCGATTAATTTTCTATGGAATTTGAAATCCGTCCGTAACAAACTCCGATTTAAGGTAGAACTGTTTACACAAACGGCCATACATTTGAAAAAAAAACGGTCGGGCCATTGTAGCCCGACCTTGACACGGAGTTAGGCGCCACTGATTCTTTATATTGTGCATCTATAACAGCATGCTGCTCGTTTGTTAGTACATGTTATATAATATTAACCTCTGGCTCGGTATGTTTTTCTTTTGTATCTGTTTTGTATCTCTTGTGTACGTGTAGATATTGTCCATCGAGAACGAATGTCCGTTCCTTTGTGAAACAACAGGATAGGACAGGATACTTGTATTTTTATATTTATACGATAAACGAACTGTTGCCATACGCCATCGCCTTCCGTATAATTATTTATAATATTTATTTGTGTACTAGTTAATTTCTGAGCGGTAGTAATTATTAGGTAGGTACGTAAAACTATGATGTTTATAGAGCCGTCGGTAACCAGACAGTTATCGAATAAGATTTGTATATTTAATATACGAGTACACGCGTACGTGGTATATAATGAAGCCACAACTTGAAGGGTTTTGAAATAATAGTGACATCCGAGCAGGCCAATTATTTTCCCTATCGAAATACTATAATTATTATTATATCTTTTAAATGTCGATTGATAAAATACAATATTTGAAAACGTACTACAAGGAATATAGTGGTGAATTAAATGTCAGAGATTTTTACCCACGCAAGTCAATTGTCAGTGAAATCAAATATTGTTTTCCTAAGCAATGGTCAACTGTATAATTATAGTTATCGTTGTATTAATTACGATCCGATTTGAACGTCAATAAAACACCCACGTGCCTAAAAATAGTTTCTCTGTCATTTTACGTTTGAAGTGACTACATATAAGTCGCATATAATAGTGCGTCATATAATAGTACGCCATGTCAGTTAAAGAATCAGGTAGGTTTATTTGTAATTTATTTTTGCTATCATATATAATCTAGTACCTATACCATCAGGCCCGGCTCAAGTGTTTAAACAAACATAGGTGAAATTTAGTTTTTGCCGCCCCTTACATGTAAATATTTTATCAAATATTTTTTTTTATACATAAAAATTGTCCAGGAAAAATGCCGCCCTAGGCGTGGGCCTATGTCGCTTACCCCTCGAGCCGGGCCTGTATACCATACACTATATTGTTTATTGATACTTGAAATTAATTAAAACACGATTAGAAAGATCGTGTTTGGATCCATTACACATTATGGTTTTAAGTGTAGTTCACAAAAATGCAACACGAAACAGCTAGGGAGTTAATTGCAGTTTTAATAGAAAAAATAAAAAAAAAAAGGAGAAAGGTAATTTATAATTATTTGTTTGATCAGTGAAAACTCTGATAATTAATATATAAATTAAATCTTGATCTTCCTCAGATTTATTACATGTCTACACTTTGTACTATAAACTATAGACATTTAATTCCATTTGCGACTGATTGATTTTATGAAATTAATTCATAGCGTATCGTTACACAAAGGTAACCAAAATTAATCTAGGAATGTTCGAAAATTGTGTATGTTTCACGTACACGATGATCACGAATGAAAACGTTCCATTTCGGAGCAACTATAAAATATATGAACAGTGTTACATAGGATACAGTATTTATTAAACACTATATTCTATGTTATTTCATGATGCTAATATTTGTTTTTCTCTATTACTTACTTATCTATTGTCGTTCAATGTTATAATTTTCACTTAAAGTCCTGTAACCAAATTATCGAACTATAGTATTTATGTTGATCTTATACAACTTGTCTCTTGGCAACCCATTCGATGGGCAGTTCACTTAATAAAGTTGTGATATCTATGTATGTTTTATTATACCGTTATTGTTACTCATTACACAGACGATAATGTTTTATGAATTAAAAGCAATCATATCATGATAAACTAAATAATGCATATTATGTTTAATAAATAGATATCCAATATCGATGATTTTTTTTTATTTTCTATTACATATACTCGTTATAAAACATATAATATTATTTTTTCGAAAATACATTTTTATTTAATTATCGAAACAATTATATAAGAAAAATAATCGATAATTACCATAGAAATATTTCAGAGAAATATTGTTACCATGTTATGCACATAAAACTGTAATAAACTGCACGAAACAATAAATAATACCAGATTAATATATTCGCATTTTTTTTTTATCTTAATCGGATATTAATTTTGTATTTAGGATACATCGGATATAGAAATATTTCATAACTAAATTAATATTATATACAAATATAATAATACTACACGTATGAGTGTAAACACTTTGTTTTCTATATAAATTATAATTAATATGTGTATTAAATACGTAGGTGTATGAATAATTACAATACGTATAATTATTATATAAATACAATCGAGTAAAAGTGTATTTTTTCGAAGTTATAACTAAGAGTTAAATGAGATTATAATATCGTATAGCTCTCATCAGGGGCAGACTTGGAGTATATCAGCCCAGGTGGAGATGAAATATACTGGCCCAAAAGCATAATAATAATAATAATATCTTTATTGTCATAGGCGTAAATATGGTGATGCTGTCGCACTTCCCTCCACCAAAAACCATGTTAGTTTCCCAATTTTTCCTTACTTGAATATTGTAGCCCCACCTAAATAGTAGTATTAGTACTTAATATTCTTTAGCTTTCTTGATTATTAGCCATGTTCATCCGTATGCTATTGTTAGTAATATAAAATAAATTATAATTCCTTATGCGCTAAGCTGATAACTGAATGATATAACAATATAGAAGTAATTAATAGTATTATATTCATATTATGGTCTATATCCGCTATGTTTATAGCAGATGCGAAACTAAAAAAATAAACTGCATGACAGACGACCACCATAATATCACAAATTTATTATTTAAATTTAGGGCTCCTAAATTGACCAGTCCAGGTGGACTTCTCCGTCTTTCCGCTCAGGCCAGTCCACCCCTGACTCTCATCGATAATTTAATTATTGTTTTTTTTTTTTTTTTAATATTTATATTGAGTTTTTTCTTTTTCATCAATCCATTCCATGGAAGCTCTGACCTTCGGATGTGAATGATGTTAGTTTGTCACGGCAACAAACGGTGGATGGTAACATATGAATATTGGGATAATCAGAGTTATATTTAGTACATAATTGAAGATTTAACTTTAACACTTACTATTATTCATATATTGATGTGAAGTATTCAAAACTACTGTTGTTCCAGAAATATTTCCTCATCATTTACTAGTGTAAAATACTGTTTGAATTCTTCTAAAAAGAAAAAATATAAAAAAATATTTCAATTTATTAATAACTTTTATTGATATATCTTAGAGAAAGTAATGCGTATTATAGGTATACTATTTCATATTCACAAAATATGAATAATTATGCCATTTACAAAAATTAGTTGAGAAAAGTTATTAATTGATCAAAGAATATTACTTTCAATTAATATTCAAATCGTTTGAAATACGCGTATATGTATAAATGGTACATGACGAAGAACTAACATTTTTAAATTATGTATTCAAATTCATACAAGTATGTAAAATGCATAACAAATACTTTATTCATAATAAACTTTTTTTTATAATATATTTATAAATAATTTTTAATTGTAGGACCTCTAAAAATGTTATCGATGTAGGTGTATAATAAAATAAAGATATTAAATATATTGTGTTTTTACAAGCGTTACTGACAGTGTATTGATTAAACACAATCAAACTGTCCGACTACGCATCAGAAAATTTACAAATTGTACTATTACCATTGTATCGACATCGATTTTATTATCGATAATTCTGATTAAAAATTTAAAAAACACTGTCGTTTCTTGCCTCAGTATAAACGTAAGAAATAAAATGGAGTAAATTTAATTTTGGCTATTTAATATTTATGTATTTATATATAAGTTAAATACACGTACTAGGCATACGTACGTTGAAATAAATACTCGTGAAAAAATTTGATTTAATAGAAAAAAATATTTAAAAAAATACTTTGAAAAATAAATGTCATTAATTTAATAGAATACCGATCAGTTTAGTGTTTATTGATTATCAAAAAAAAAAAAAAAAAAACAACTGAAAATACCTATTAACTATTTTGTATTATGTTTTTATTTTTTAAGAAACATTTGTAAAACTTAATAATTATGTTTTTTCTGTTTTTTAGCTATGTAGAGAAAATCACCTTATTTCTTAGGGAATTATTCGTGAAATGCTATGCTAGTTTACGATTGAAGATTGACAGATGAATAAATATTTCTTCAGTTTTATGTTCATGTGAAATACCATTTTTGGTTGACTGAACTAGACATTTATGGCGTGTTTAAATAATGAAAAATTATAGTGGATTATACCAAGGTTATATTATCATATTGTTTACCAACATGCTGTAAAGTTGACAAATAATAATAATAATGATGATGAACGTGTATAGTGCGGTGTGGCAGGTTTTACGACTTGTTGAACTAGTGGACGGTCTAAGACATAATTTCAATGTCGTAAATAGGAGGACTTATGGTCCCCTTAGAATTTTTATGGGGATGCAATAATATCGTTTTACAACCCCTAAAATGTTCATAATTTTAAGTTCCAAAGTTCAAGGTATAATTACCACCTACGCGTAATATACAGATACTACGCCTACCTACCACCTAAGGAAAATAATATTTTAATTTAATTTATATTACACGGTGTGATATTTCTTTTAACTGTCGATTCATGTTACTTATAATGTTAATTTAATGCAAAAGTTGGAAGATTTACAAACACTTACTATGTACATAGTATGTATTTTATCTTTACGTATGAGGGATGCTTTAACACTCGTTTTCTACGTCAATATTAATGTGTTTGAAAATAATTATTTTATTTACATTTTCAATCATTACCACTTATCGCACAATGGTAGTACACAGTTAACGATTTGTATTTGTAGTCCAATGCTTGTACTTGTATGTTTTAATGTTTTTATTCGACACTTGATATTTTTGAATTCATATTTTAAGACACCAAACCAGTATGGTTAAAATGATTGATAAGTTTACCGGTTAAAAATGTCAACGAGTGGATCTTGAGTAGACAATGTTTATCTCTTATACCGTCTCGATCAGCTAATTTCACGTTAGCGCAAATGTTCGTAAAGTACTCGCTACTAAAATTTTGTTTTTCATACAATTGTATTCAAGAGGTTTTTCGATCAAATAGACACAGAAATCAAGCGATTCAATGAATGTTACAAACTGCATCATATTCAAACAATGTTACCGGTTGAGTATTGTCTTTGTAATTTCGTACAGAGAGATTAGTAAATTTTTGCTCTACGGGGTGCGAAATCAAATTCCGAAAGAAATTATGAGCGACTTGTGGTCAAAGTTTCAGTCATCGATGCACGTTGTACCGGGAAATTCGTCGAAACTCGCAATCATTAGGGCGCATACCTACGTATGTTAACCAACGGATTTTAGTTTATTTTTTATATTTATTAAGAAGACATGGTGCACACACGAGTTCCGCTTAACGCGGCTGAAATGCGATTCAGTATACTGCTTGGAGCGTAGAATTTCGACTCGCGTCTCGGAATCAAACTCGTCTGTATGTTATAATAAAACGCTGTGCCGACCATATACGTAGATCGGAGATTATTATTAAATGCAGACAACCGCTGAGCTGTGCGCCCACGGTTAGCTTATGGAACGATATAGGGAACGATATAGGGAACGATATAGCATACGCACACGCTCCCAGTCTTGCGTATGAACGTGATTTTAAGCTGAGAATCCGAAGCGCTACGTCCTTTGCTCTTACAAAACAGGGGTAGGTTTAAGAGGGCATTTAGTACCTCTGGTTTCTTTTTGTCCAAAGTCGATCCACAATAATTACATTGAAATACCATACATTTTACTTTCAATAATTTCAGCACACCCAATATTTGGATTTTGGTTGCGTCTAAAGCCTCGATTACATTGAGCGAGTTTACAAGCTGCTTATTGGCAAATTCACTATCTGCTAGTAAACTCGCCCAGTATAATCATGTTCACTAGCCAACTATCAGATTGTAAAGTATCTGCTAGTAAAGTTGAAAGCTGGGCTACTTTACTCGCTACTCGCTGGCATTTATAGTTTCAGTGTTTACAAAATGTCCAGGGAAATAGTACGTGCGGGTGTCATTATTTTAGGACGTCTATTTAGCACGTGATTTTTACTCGCTAGATAGTTGGCTACTGAGCGAGTAGAACGTTTTGCGTGTAAGCATTACAATCGCACTAGCCAACTAGTCCACTTCTAAAATAGCCAACAAGCAGCTTGTAAACTCGCTCAATGTAATCGAGGCTTAAGGTGTTCGTAATTTTGTGCGTTACGATTGCACGTTTTGAAAGCCACAAAAACGTGTTGAACAAACTTACGCGAACAATTATCGTAAGATCGGTTTCTAGTGAAAACATTATAAATGCGGGTAGAAAAAAAATCACGTGATCTTTATATGATACGTTCGAATCGATTTTTAAAAGGCTCACGTTGCGTTACGTTTATTTATACGTGTTGCATGAAGAATTGCAAACATTACTTTGCCTGCCCACCAGCGTGATGTCATTTCAGTTTTTTCTAGAGCAGTCGGCATTGTTTTACCGACTAAAAGTTAGCCGTCCTATAGTTAGATGCTGTACGATCAGTGGTGTGAAGGGGGTTGTGGAAAATAAAAAATATCTTGCACCATAATTGTCTGCAAATGATTAAATCGCCGACTCGAACGCTCATTTTACCAAAATTTAACATTTGAGAGGGGGGGGGGTACATAGGTACACGTATAGCACGCGTCTCACACCGCACACGTGTGTGGTAGTAGTGGTGTGTTGGACTAGTCAGAAGTGGTGTTATGGTTCACTTTTAAGCCCGTGAACAATTCTCATTTGGAACGCGTCAACATAAAAAACGTATATTTGTGTTTTTACGATCTCCCGACTTTGGAGCGGCCGAACTATAGGCTGCGACAAACGCACGAGTTTCCCTCCGAAGTGTGCGCGTACGTGCGTGTGCGTGTGCACGGTCGTACGACAAGCGCGTGCGGTGCCTGGTCGTTCTCGCCTTCCGCTCGTCTCCCGTGCTCGCCGACGCCGTCGCTAACAGCCGGACTCGAGTGGGCGAGTCGACCGAGGGGCGACCGCGGCGAAGACAACGTCGCGGACGGACAACCGGACCCGAAAGGTTTTTCGCGCACGTTAATGAGCCAACTCGTCCTCCTACTCCGATTGTTCTCGACCTACTACGTACCTGGTTCAAACGCGTGTGAATCGATCCTACACGTAGTCCGATCTATCGCGTGTACGGCGGCGACGGGGTGCTCCCTCCCACGCGAGGAACCACGTTGATTCCTCGTATTGCTTTTCTCCCCTGTGCGACGTTTGCCGGAAATCGGCGTACGTCGTTCGGAAACCGGATCGGTCACAGAGGCGTGTCCAGCGGGTAGGCCGGTAGGCCCGGGCCTACCCTGATTTCTAACCTTTAAGTATACCCAAAACGCGCATTTCAAAATTATATTTATACAAGCACACTGAATACTGAATGTAAAATGTAAGTACGTCAACGTGCTGCGTAGACAATTGTGCGACCATATTTTTTTGCTGTAAACAATATAAATATTTGTCTTTAAATAAAATTAATAATCGTAAAACTTATCGGCAATTCTCAAGTGCTTCGTGGAAGTATCCCGTATTATTTTTATAACCAGGACTGTTCTGAATTTTGGTTCTAGACATGCCTCGGTTCGGTCACAGTGTTGCTTATCATTTGTACGATACGTATTTTATGGTGTACGCAACGACCCGAACGAACAATTGATAATGGCACGAAAACTCGTTTTTTGATCGAAAAATAATCAAATAAACACATTTACAATTTTTTAATGCATTCTTACCATAACTACATTATACATTATACTTGAGTGACTTCCTAGTGTATGTCATTGCTGTTTGTGTTTTTAAATATACTTCCTTAGTCCTTTCATTAATACATTTATATGGATTTCATTTGATTAAAACTTTAATGAAAATTGATCAACAATAGATATGTTTTTAGAAATCAGCATATCGTTTCATTAATAATCGTACTTATTATATAATACCTATAAATAATTGTATTCATAAACTATGAGATTAATAATTAGATTTGGACTTTTAAGTACCATACTCTTATAATATATGATTGATGTGTTATAACCAGGGCTCGGAACTTTATGCATTTGCATCTTTCTCAGGAAGGTGCATATTTCAAATCTGATTCGATACAAATTCGTTTCATGAACCATACAGTTCAAATACAAAAGTTGATGTTGCATATTTTTGCATATTTTACCAAATTTATATGATTATGCATATTTAAAGATTTTGAGTATATAAATGCATTTTTTGGTAAAAATTTATAAGAAATCAACAACAAACAAGTTTTTGATAATTTAATATTGTAAATTAAATAATTTAAAAATAAATAGCCGCCGCACACGGTTTCCTAGTCTATATTTTGAAGTATACTATACCGAGTAATAGTTGAAATATTATGTAAACGTTTATAATCGTCGTATTTAATTAAAATGTTTTCAAGAATAAAATATTTATTTTTACCAATAGCTGTCACTATTACTGTCGGCGACGCTCGCCCGCATGGTTTATAGTGTTTTTACTAAGAAATAAGAATTGACTGTTACTCTTACCGTAATGATCGCCCAGGTTTTAATTTATATTGAAGTCGCTCATTAGATAAAATTAAACAAAATGCCCATATACCAATGGGCAATGATATTGGCATATTGTATATTCGTGGTGTGTGTTAGTATGTGTTTGATCGTGTGTCGAAAACATATTCGATAACGGTGGTCTGTTAATTTAATAAATTAGTGTGTTCGTAGTTCGTATTGTTCGCTTACCGTGCTCGATTACCGCTTATGTGCCACGTAATATTCTGATTTTAATATTTGTCAGACAAAAATTAAAATGCCTAAAGCAAAAAAAAATTTAAGCAGTCGTTTACCGGATATCCCTTTACTTCCAGAACCAATCATAACCCGATGGGGTACCTGGATCAATGCTGCACTTTATTATTGTAAATATTACGAAAAAATTCGTGATGTTGTTAATATGTTGGACTCCAATGATGCTTTAAGTATTAAAGTTTCAAAAAAAAAATTGGTAAAAGAACACGTTCAAAATAATTTGGTGTATATTACTTCAAATTTTAAAGTTCTTTCTGAATCAATTTTGAAACTGCAGACAAAAAACATGCCTTTAGCTGAATCGTTGAGTATCGTGGACAATGTTCAAACACAATTAAAATCCATTCAAGGTGAACCAGGGAAAAAAGTCTATGAAAAAATGGAAAATGTTTTGTCTAAAAATATCGGTTTAAAAACATTAAAACAAATCTCGTCAATACTTAGTGGATCTATCTCCACCATGGATGGTCTTCCCGAAGATCTGACAACAAATGACCTTATTTTCTACAAGTACGCACCAATTACGTCAGTGGATGTCGAAAGATCATTTTCTGTTTACAAAAACCTTCTGAGCCACAACAGACGATCATTTAAACTTGAAAACATAAGAAAGCATCTTATCATTCAGTGTAATTCAGGTAAATATAACAATGAATACCTAACATGATTTAATACTAGCTGTATTTGATAAATTCTATTTTTTTTAAATTTAGGACTCTGGGAATAGATCCAGTATAGAACAGCTTCATTATCAAAAGAAAAATACAAATAAAATAAAAAAAATTTTTGTTTCTATAATTATTAATTATGCTTTTAAATACATATTTTATAAAATAATAAATGCATATTATACCGCATATTTTGGTTTTTTTTAGTGCATACGTATGCACATATTTCATGGTTTTTTAGCGCATAAAGTTCCGAGCCCTGGTTATAACATTTATCTGCATTAAATCTACTGTTAATTTACTGAATTATAAGTTTTGTTGAATATTTGTTCTACGGTTAAGTTTAATAATTTAATGGTTTAATAGTTTCAGTGAAATAATTTTGATAGATTATTAGCTACTATAATCTTTAATTTCGTGTTTAAATAATAACTTTTAGTGGTTAATGTAGCCTCTGTATCAATTTTTGACTAATGTTCATTCAGTTTTATACTCATTTTCCGTAATCAATAAGTCAGAAAATTTTTAAAACCAAAAAAAAAAAAACTTTCAAGATTTTTGTATTATTATAAAGTTTGAACAATGTTAGAATTATAAGTCTTTTTAATTTTTTTTTTTTTTATAAAAGAAATTCTAACATAAATTATTATACCTCAACACTTACGAACTAAACAAGAACAAACATTTATTTACAACAATGAATATGAAAAGCTCATAGTCTTGATTGAAATTATAAATGCCAGACAGAAAAATAAAATTAAGGATGGATTTTACTATAGATATATTGTTTGAAGATAGTGCATCTAAACAACTAAGAAAAATTGATGCCTCAGGATGCACATTGCTTTTTGAGGAACAGCCTATTATAAGAAAGAGCTGGACAGTTTAGTAATAGGTGACAGAAATCACATGAATTGTCTCCATGGTATATGATTGTTATGGATCGATTTGTTTTTATATCCAAACTAAATGTATGTAATTTATGTCTTGAGTTCCGTAATTAGGATTTATTATCGACCTGTTTGTGTAAAATATTTTAATATCTGTATAATACTGATGTATTTTTTAACAAAGGAATAGCATTAATATTTTATTTTATTTATTTTTTTTTTTGTAGTATAAGAAAACGTGTGTTAATACTAAGCCACAATTTATTTTTATGATTATACCACATATTTATTTATGAAATCTTCTTTTATAAATTTTAACGTTGGCGTGATTTCATTTATAATGAATAAATAATGTTAACAATCAAATGTTTGCAATTGACACCTACCTGGGAAAATTTAGGTAGGGGTATAATGCATTTTATAAAATCAAATATTAGGGTTTTTAATTCTTACAACTATAATAAAATAAAAAGTCAAATGGAGAAACATTTAAATTTTTTTTTAGGATTAGCATAGTATGAAGTTATTTATAGGAAACATGAATAGTTTTAAAACTAAATAAAATAATTTGCTTTAATGCACTTAAATGTTATCTTATATGCAATTACTAAAATTCGAAAGTTTTTGGAGACCATATATCCGCTATGCCAGCGGTTCCCAACCTGTGGTACGCGTACCACAAATGGTACGCAGAAAGCTCGTAGATGGTACGCAGAGGTAATTTCTTTTAAAGGAATAGTTTTATTTTTTTAAATTATTACCGTTCAATAATATTTGATTTATTTGATATAAGCTCATTTTATAAATACCTATGACATAGGAACAAAATTAATGTAGAAGCAGTTTCAAACTTAAAGTAACCAGCATGAAGCTCGGTATTGACGTTCTCATTCATTTAATAAATAAAACATAAACTGTCACATTAAATTATTCATTTATATTCATTACAATTAATAATAACTGTAAATATTTTACGTTGTTTATTTTTTGTGCATTAAATGCTTTGCTTATGTATTTATGTAGTTTAAATTGAAAAAGTTAATTATAAAAATAGCTTTAACTATATAAAATAATATTAGTTTATTTGCTGATTAGAAAAAAAAAAGAAAAAGAGATTATTAAGTTAAGTGGTATGTGGACATTTTCCGAAATATGTAAGCGGTACGCGGATATCAAAAGGTTGGGAACCGCTGCGCTATGCCATTCCACCCATAAACACCCATAATTGATTTGAATTCTTTTATCATATATTTTATCTTAATCAATCCAAAAATGTATCGTTACGATTGTAACTGGGCAAAATATCGAATTGACGTACATTGTTCAAGTAGGAACATAACAAATATTTAATTCAATAATAACAATTCGTATATTTTGTTGTGCGTTAGCTTGGTTTTCGGTACTTATCGCTGACTGTGTGTTATATCATGACTAATCAAGATTAGTGTTTACGATAAACTGTATCGTGTACCAACCATTATTATTATTATTATTATTGTACTTATCGTTGCCGAGTATAGAATTAAAAGTATATTGAATTCGTAGAATACTATTTGCTAACGGAAATATCTCATAATATTATGAAATTAAAAAAAAAAAAAACCTATAAATATATGTGTAAGGATAAGGTTCAACAAGTTAAAATACAAGATTACATGGTGTCAAATAATAAGAATTAGTCATTAATGGTTATTTTATGAATTGTAATATAATCTAGGGCGAAACGTATAACGTATACGAATATGCAGTTCCATACACTAGACTGTATTGGACTGATGTACTTTTATTGGAATATAAATATCGTACAAACATTTACTTCTATAACAATTAAATATACTAGCATTTCATCCTTTAACGAATGATTTGTTTGTGTTTATTTAAATTAATGTCGATATATACTAATAATAATATCTCAATATATACTCAATAATATCGCTATAACCGTTTACTTAAACCGACTCTGGTCTTGTTTATGTAGTTCATTACACGGGTCCTTTTAATATTTTGACTTTCTTTTATGTGTGTACAAATCAATACGTGTTTGAGAGAGTCACGTTGGTTAGATTTCCTCTTACGTTGACATTTTTTAAATCAATCAGTGCCATACCTCATAAAATACTGATGGGAAACTCTTTAAACAAAGCGATTTGTACAATTTGCCTAAGTTAATTGAGTAAAGATGACAACATGACCCACTCAGACCATAACTAGTTGATTCGTCGCGCGTAGCCATGAATTTAAATGACTTAGCTACTGTCCCACTCAAGTATACGTAAGAAATGTGTTTAGGAAAAATCCCATAAAATTATTTTGAACATCATGTTACCTATAGGTATAATACTAAAGTATAAATTTGTTTTTTAAATTCAGTGACGTCAGGTTTTTAAAATAAAATAATATAACTTTACACAATATTTTTAGGTTGAATAATAAAATCGAGTTGCAGAGAAAATTAAAAAAACGTAGGTTTAAATATCATAAATACGAATAAAAAATACCATAATGTACTTCTATATAACGTCTATAATCAATCAAGTCCGTTAAATCACTAGATGAATACAATTATAAAATCATTAGTTACATTTGTGTGCTATGTTACTATCAGCATTGCAGACTATATTACCTGCTATTAATGTTTTGATGTGTATCGAGTGCTTCGGATCGAAACGTATTATATTATTACATATACATATAGCCAATAATTAACGATAAAAAGTTGGAAATTGTAAAAGCGCTATTTGATAGTTTTGATAGTAAAGGAAATGCATTGTTTTAAGTAATTATTGCCAACCGTTACGACGTATAGTTCTCACGGTGAGTTTTATATAAATACAAACTAACAATTATTATGCATTGCTCGAGTTTACGCACCATGAAAAAACGGCTGAAATGAAACATTGTTCTCGGATTAAGTCAGGGATTAAACATTCATTATCAGTGTGATCCCGAGACCAGACTTTGACGAGATGAGTTGATTTTTCGTTCATTAAAATAATACTCCCATCAGGGCAATATGAGACGATGATGCGTGGTAAAGATAATATATAAGATTTGAGCGCATTCATATTTGCATAAATGCATAATAATCATGACTAGCCAATTCTCATTCTAGTTCGTATATAAAATATTTATTTTTATATTAAAATATATCATGACGTCACGAAAATTTTTAGTTTTCGATATCGTGTTAATGACTTAAGAAATATGTCCATAACGAAAGCGTTTAATATTATTTTATTAAAACACGTTATAAAATAGTTTGTAGTTTTGAGTATAAAAATGTGGAAAATTAGTTGTACACATCCGGTAAATATTATCGAGTTGGAGTACCTATCGAAATGAAAAACCTTGTGTCATTTGGTTCGCTTTAAATAATGCATGTGTGGATCGGATATAACGGGTGTCGCCCACTTGCACGTCACAATACAGCGACACGCAGAATGTAAGTTAATATACTGGTGCACGTGTAGTCGATAATTATGCCCTTCTTAAAAAGGAAATGGCATAATCTTCGTGGAGAATCAACATTGTCAAAAAAGTCGAGTAGTGCGAAAACATTCTGATTACAAAACGTGTGTACTAGTATGTTTCTCCATCCACGCAATTTTGTTTCCGAATTATACTTTATCGAATCAAATCCGATTTTGTTTCAAAATAAAAAAAAAAAAAAAAAACAGAAAAGTAACAACGCTTAATGTAATTAATAATATTCAACAGTTCTCTACTTGAATTTCATTTGACAATAACAATAAAATTGTTTTGTAAATATATTTATTTATAGTTACGAACAGAATAATTGTATACATGAGCTTGTATTTTTAAAATCGACAATGTAATAGTTAATAAAAGAAAAAAAAAATGGTTTTTGCACGTTTAATATGTACGAACTCCAAAGCAACTTTTTATGATAATACTAAATTTAAATTTTAAATCTTCAAATTGTTTTCAGTGATTTTATCTTCGAGCTCCCACATTTGTTGTGTTCATATTGACTACATTATTGGTGTTCAGGTGCATTTGTCGAGAAAAAACTACTTATTTTTTGTCCAAAATGTATTCATCCACTAAAATCCCAAACGATAAATAATGATAGTCTAATGGATATCAGTCAAAACAGATAACTACATTATCTTGACTAACAAAACACATACAAATGTTTATGGAATCAACCGAAGAATATAACAACTAATTTTGTTAGAACCAAAATGACCTACACTAAAGCGATCACCGGAGTTCCACTTAACATACTTACTGTATTAGGTAATGATACTACTATACGTATACCATACTATTACTGCACATGGGTAGTATAGTTTGGACTGATTCGGGTAATATGTCATACAATACTTTTAAAAATTTTTCGTACGTTTGAAATCGTTAGAGGCAATTTAAAAATTACATTTATTCGATTTTCAAAATTTAATTTTTTCTACTCGTATTTATACGTTATTTCCAAATGATAATTAATACGATCATTTTGTGGCACGGGTTAGTTGTAGAAAAAAAAAAACAACAAATTAATTTGACCATAATTCGTTGTTCAAAATCAATACGAAAAATGTTAAGATAGAATAAATGTCAAGCATTTCTACTAGCAACAACACGGTTTGCCGGTATTTCCGTGACGGTATAATATGTTTTATGCGATTGGCAGTCGTCGCTACGCCGTCGGCAGTAATTTCATAATTTCACTACAGCATAAATATTTCAACGGAACGCGGTCTCGGATTGTTCGCTGGGCAACACACACGCAGATAAAACGTCGTTTTCCGACATTCCCCCGAACGCCAGGGCACGCCGAGTACCGTATTTTGCTACAAACGTCTAGCGATCGATTCGAAACGACAAGAGCTTTGCTCCACGCAGAATTATTTAAATATATATATAACAAAAAAAAAAAATAGAATGTACATTAGTTTTTGTTTTTCAGCATCGTGCGACAATAACAATGGTTGTATTCGCGCGTATTTTTGATGAACCCTTTGCCTCGTACGCCATACCGGCATTCATTAGACGCTTAATTTCAGTGGCCAGCTGATTGGGGGGGTTTACCCGTTGCCTTATCGTCGTTCGTAAGGTTTGCTGGCATTTGCCTTGATCGTTTTCACAGTTTACGAGTTTCCGTGTAAAATAAGTGGCTAAATTGTCGCGGCCGAACGAACGTGACTGCGGTCGGCGATTCCGCCCACTGCGAGACGACACACCGCACGCGGCAGAGCAACAGCTGTTGGCGGGAAATGTATTGTGCGCGAGTACTACGGACAGTGCGAAGAACGTGTCGAAAATGAATCGTTTTGTTCGAATTTCCAATTTCGAATGCACGCGCTATGCGCTGTTATTGGTGCGCGAACGTTACCCACAAAAACCAATTTCTGTTACCCGGAGGCGGAGTCACCAACCGCACATTCGTTTGGCCTCAACTTTTTGTTTTAGTTTAATCACTGGTTGCCAGTCGAAAAGAGTATCATAATTAAAAATCACAATTTTTACTTTTATTGTTATTTTTTTTATTGAAGTTATTTGTATTTGTATTCATCGAGTAGAGCATAATTAATGCATATACGTAAACAAAGCATTTACATGCACTTATTTTATGTTTAATGATTTTGAACTTTTTAAATTTCAACTTTCAAACGAGTAATTTTTTTACGATCGATAAAATCATAACTCGTCAAGATCATAACCAAAAATGTACTTGATTAAGCAGCATGCGATTTAAATGATTCTGCAGTTAGGTTACTAATTGTTGTCATTTATTATCTAATTATTGTAGAGATTATGAGTTACTGTTGTATGTGTACGAACCAGATTTTATTTATTCCATCTATTATATTAATGTCGCCTACCAAAAGAAAAATTACTCGTTGTTTACTTGTCCACGGTTGTGACGAAAACTCATCATACAGACGTTCGTTATTTTAATATATCCGCTTAATGCACGAATTATGTCCTGGCTGTCATTCAACTTTCTACCTATGGGTGTTGTGAGGGGGGGGAATTACATGCATTTAGAATACGACCTATACAGTATGTTATATGTTTTTGATATCAAAAACTTATCTGTTCACGTTCAATACATGAATATATGCTTCATTATTAGGATATTTTAGGAAAAATATGTTTTATCGTACGTGATAAATCAACGCAATTTCGAATAATTGAAAACATAATAAAAAGTGGACAGCAACATATCTGTTCGGATATGTGTTTAAGTGGGCTAAAATCGCTCTACAATATTCATCATAAACTGGTACACTGTTAACTATCATAAATATTTTGTCGACCTACACGCATACAGTGTAGACAAATAATATGTACCCGACAATTAATCGAAGTGATCAGTAAACTCCTAATGTTATCGATGAACTCCTAAACGCTGTGTACATCAAAAACACATTATCGTTCGTCTGAGGTCATTATTTTTCTTGTATTGCGATTGTTCTAATAGCAAACGTCATAAAAAAGTTTAGATAGGCTCAACGACGTATTAATACATCAACGTATTAGTGGTGTGTATTATGGATGACAGTTTTTATTTTTTTTTTTTTGGAAATGTAATTAAAATACAAATATTCATAGAAGTATAAAGTTCTAAGAAGATTAATATTTTACTTGATGTTTCTCGACAGTTCGTAATATTTACGACGTGTCTAATACGTGCGCACCGAGCCGTTAATTCGGTAAACGTGTGCAGGTAAATAAATAAACAATCGCGAATAGGTCCGTGTCGGACAAAACATCACAGAACCAAAACGCGATACGCAGAACAACTAACGCTCAGCTAAACTTATTAACGCAAAGGCATAGCGAAGGGAGACTAAGAAGGTTATAGCCCCTATGGGCGGTGTATGGTTGGATGTACTATACTAATTTACTGCTGTTTGGTGTATAAGTATTTTAAAATTTAAATATTAAAGAAACAAAAAACCAACACTCGTTATTCGTCAACTTTAGTTAGTATTAAAATATTTTGAAACTTTGATATACTATTTAAATGTTGACGAATAACAGTTGTTTGTCTTTAGTATGTAAGCGTATTACTTCTATCGTGATTGCTACTATATTTTTGATGATTCTTATCAAGAATCTTATTTATCCTTATCATTTTATAATCATTATAGTTTTTATACCATGGTATTTCTCGACGATGCTACCGCAACTGACCACCATTAATTTATTATTATCATAAATTATAATTAAATATATATTATTAAACCATTTTGATATACTAGAAATGCATTTATAAACTTGGTGGAGTTGTGGGAGAGATGTGAAGGGTGAACTTTTAAGTTCTCTCTTACCTAACCAGCCCAAGAAAATGTCTAGTATCTCCTATTTAAAAATCTTGGATACGCCACTGTTTTACCGTATACATCAATCCGAACCAGTATTTATTTTATTATTATTATAGCCATCGTGTGCCTCCACACGTATAACTTTGAACGAGACGTCGCATTACCGTGGTGTTCATGGTCGATTGCAGTCATTCTTGGTAGATATTTTCTCTTGATTGTCTCAGCTAAAACAGAGCGGCACGGGGCGATTTCAACGACAACGAGTTCAACAAGATATAAAACCGCAGGATCGATGTAATAATCGCCCGAGGTCCGACCCACCGGCGACGGTCGTAATACAACGAACACCACAACGGTAAAATATTGTACGAGCACTTGTTATTTCACGACACGCGGGACACATACGAAGCCGTTTTTTTATTAATGATAATCGTGTACACGACCGTTGTTGGATTGGATGTAAACGCGAAGCCTTATGCACGGGGGAAAAAAAAAATTCAAATACCATGCGGTTTACATAGCCAAATGTAGAGGTCCATTTTCACAACCTGTCGACTCCATACTTCTCGTCATATCGATCCTTTGTGCATATGAACTGGAGGCCCTATAAACGGGAATCCCTGCAAATTTTAATTTTTGCATTTCGGATGCGAAAATTGTCCATGCATCGTTTGTGCATCATTTATGCACAAATGTGCACGCAGTCCCGTCATTTATGCCTATTTATTGTAGATTCAATCTCTAACTTAAGCCCCCCTAATGGATTAAGAGACAGACACATCGGTTCGTGTGCACATACTTGAAATCAAATGTTTAGCAGTGTACGTTTTTCTTTTATTAATTTAAAAATATAAGTTTATATGTGTACAAATATTTAATAGGAATAATGTCACCTTGGATCCCCATAGTTGTGCCACCAAATTTATCCACATCGAATCATCGCATGAATTGCAAAAAACGGTTAAGATTATTGTTTTGAGATTTTCACAGTTTTGCTGGTGACTACGCAGTAGCTAGCGTATTGCGAAGTCGTGTAGATAAATAAATTTAAATAAATGGCTAATAAATTCAGATTTGTACATTGTGAGGACGTGATAGGTTTTATGTGTAGACAGGTATGTGTATTAGTGAGTGTATTTATAGTTGTAATGGTATACAGGGTCATACAATTGTTATATGATAATTAATGTAAACATTTAACATAGCCTGTATTTAACTTTATTAAACCTCAGTTATTTATATATTTATATACAAGAGATTTTTCTAACTTCACGTGAAGTTCATATATATATAATAATAGTGTACTGAAGTGGGAAAATGAATTTCGAGCGGCTTTTTATGAAATAATTGAAGACACTTGTTTTCAGTTTTGCACTATAGGAAAGAAGGGTGACAAAATGTTGTTGTCCCTGGGCAGCAAATTCTTAAATACAGCCCTGTATTTAAACATATATATATATTTTTTTTGTCGTCCCTCTTTTTTAAAGTACAAAACTGAAAATAAGTGTCTTCAACTATTCAATAAAAAGTTGCTCGCTAAGCCCGTATTACAGTTCACTATTACATAATATTTGTAATTAATACGAAATGCAAAATAATAATTGAGTTTTAATTAATTATTTAAAATTATAGAAAATTATTGATGACTGATTGGTCTTGAAGTACCCTTCATTTTGAATATCCTACATCATATGCATACTAAAATGTATATCATGTAGATATGGACTGGAATTATAGTTTTATAAATACGAACAGAAACGTTTTAGAATTGTTAAAACAAATTTTGATTTAATACTCTAAAATAAAATATTTTTACTTTTTTCGAGAATTTTCTAAACGTCAATATCTGGGCGAGACTGCATCAACTAATCCTTCATAGCTTTTCGTTACTGTTTAATGACCAATATTTTATGATATTTTTATTTCCTACTTTTTATATTCTATGTAAAGTAATAAATTTATTATATACCAAAATATTATTTATGTAAAACGAGCGAACAATCAACGATTAAACATGTTAGGGTTATGTAGCTGCATGTATGATAACTTAGTTTGTATAGTATTATTTCAACTTAACTAATAATATTATATAACATAACGAGGAAATATAAACATTTACGAGATTGGTTTGTTCAATGTATTTTTAGTAGTTAGTAGGTTTAGAGTCCAAACTTGAAAATTATAGGTAGCAATAATTTTTTTATTTATTTTAACTTTCAGTATATATACATGTAAAGTAACATTAAATTTATTAATATGAGTAATAAATTGATTTGGAATATATTAGTTTATTGATTCTAGTGCAAGTACGTGCACATGTAAAAATATTAATGTTTATTTTTACTACTAAATGTTACTAAACACATAAAAGTTAAATATTTAATAAATATATCACGCTGTGTTTTAAATATGTAAAACCTATAGAAGTGTAGGATTCAAATTAAAGAATATAATCGTTTTTCAAGTTATACAACAAAACGATAGTACTTTCAAACATGATGGTTGATAAAATTTAATTACGACTCATCGCAAGGTAATATATTTTATTGAAATGCATGGTTTGAATACATGAAAGTTTTAATATTATAATTATTAGGTCTTTATAGATATAACAATTTATAAAAATAATTTCTCTACTATTATATTATGAGTTTTTTGAATTATGAAGTATAACATATTTTTGAAATGTCAAAAAATGTATATGATTCTAATAATATTGTTTTGTTTTATTTCACGTCGGTTTTAAAAAACACTTCAACTTACGTGTCTTCTTAGTAAAGTTATTAAGTCATATGCATTAAAAAAAATAAAAATTTAACAAAAAATAAATAAACACTTTTCATAATATGTATTTTACGGATAATATAAAATATAAATTTGTTAAAGTTTTATTGGGAAGATATAATACGAGTATCTTTATTCTAAAAAGAAAATGCTATTTGCATTGATATGTTTTAATATTGATTAAGAAATTAAACCAATACAGTATAAATGCTTAGGGTAAAATTATATTATTAATAATAAAATAGTCAACAATCGTGATATTTGTGATACTAAATGAATGTTGCACATTATAAAAAACTTTACAATTTTCCCAAATATTTATTGAATTAATATGTTTCTGTTATGTTTATATATTTTAAAATATAAAAGTAGCTAAAATGCATGTAAAAAAATAAACAAACACACAAAGTTTTATTAATTTTTCTTAACTATTTTAATTTTGTTTTCCCATTCAGAAAGTT
Organism: Sipha maydis; assembly: GCA_034509805.1. Classification (NCBI taxonomy): domain Eukaryota; kingdom Metazoa; phylum Arthropoda; class Insecta; order Hemiptera; family Aphididae; genus Sipha; species Sipha maydis. Next base: position 31,727 of record JASXSY010000803.1, on the reverse strand, counting down.
TGCATATTATAACAATACTTAAGGCTTGAAAATAATAAAGCGAAATAATTTTTAAATAAAGTCACAATAATAAATTATAATATTATATTTGTCAAATTTGTTGAAAGACATTAAACTTTCATATTGCAAATAACAGCAATTATTTAGTACAGTAGAATCGTAATACACCTAACTTATATAATATGAAACAGAATCATCAAATTAAAATTATCATTGTAAAAGATTTCTGCTATGATTTATCTATAATTATGAATCTATGTTGTTTTATTGTTGCTATAACAACTGAAAAAATGGAAAGGAACCTCACTGTTACACACTTCAGTGTGCTCATAGAAAATTGTGAACGTGCATATATAACTGAAAATGATTTCCAAAAGCTACTATATTCTCCTCCCAAAACGAAACTTCACCGCTTTTTTTAATGTACGTATAGCTATATTCAATATTTGTCTATTACAATACATTATAAATTATTATTTTAACCATTATTTCGGGTAATTAACACTAAAAAGGCACGGCGTTTACAACATGTAATTATTGAAACTATGATTAATTAAATAAATTAAATTGAACATACGATTTGCTTACGGAGCAACGTCGGGTAATTCAGGTGTAAATAAATAAAAATTAATTTAAAACAAATGTAAATACCACTCACTCATTGTTCATTGCTACATCTTAAAAAGAACAAAATCTATGAACTTGAAATTCGGCATAGTGATACCTACATTACTCTAGACGTGCAATAAGAAGGAATTTAAAAAAAAAATTATTGCTAGTGGTAATAACTGACCATAATGAAAAACCGGGTAATTCAGTGTACAACCAAAATTACTACACTGATTCATTTAAAATGTTGTTTTATAAACAACAGTTACACAAAAATAGACTTTAAATAGTGTAAGCTAATAATAATCCATTAACAACTATATCCCGAACAAGACTGTTCCGTGCAAAGCCGAGTAATTCAGCTAGTATTGCATAAATTAATCTATTTTTCTTTTTTAATTTTTAGATAAATGGTTTAAGATTTATTTTAAGACTATTGTTTTATTTTTTGATGTGTCAGAAGTACCCCACGCAAAAAAATATTTATGACCTTCCAACAAGATTAGCAGCCGTATAAGTTATTAGAATTAGACTCAAACGGAGATTATTCACGAAATATTGAGTAATCGTAAAAGGAAAAGTGAACATTATACATATTTTTCATATCATGAATGAAGATTTTCCAATTATTTTTTTTTTTTTTTTTAGTGTCATCAACAGCTGATTAATAATAATATTTAAATTAGAGTATAAAATTTAATTTATAAAATAAAAATTAGCTTTTTTGAGTTATTTAAAAACGGGGTTGAAATTTAAATTGCACGATATTCATATTATAAAATGTAATTTTATTTCAGTATTTTATGGATTTTTAATTCATAAAAAAATATGGATTGGATACGTTTGATTAGTAAATAGATATATTTAAATAAACTAATTTCGAGATTAAACTGAATTTCGTCATTTTAATTTTTAGTCTTATTAACATTAATAACAGAAATAATTTTCTAATAAGATTCAAATTGCTCTTGCACGTTCATACCATATACATAGGTATCGAATAAACAATCACATTATATTATTTATAATTTGGTGTGCTTCATGAATAATAAAAATATGTTACAATACAGTTTGGCATTATTTGGAAATTAAAAGACAAGTAAAGTAGTATACTAGTATATGAGTCATTGAAAATGGATAGAGCCTTAACAGGTAATACTTAAATGAAATGAAAAATAGTATCGAAGAGGAGTCCTTGGCCTTCGAATTATTCTAATAAACATTAATCTCAATTGTCCTCGATAGAACATGTTGGTTTTTCATATTTTTGTTGAACTTTCACAAGAGATTAAAGAAAACTTTAAAATCTATGTGTGGTGTTTGGAATATGAATAAATCGAAAGAAATCAACTAGTGAAGATGCAAAATATTATCTCGACTAGCTAAATAATTTTTGATATAATTAACCGAGAAAAAGTATCAATTAAACTAAAAATTTTTCTGTATTTTTGCAAAGTTATTGAAACCTATTACAGTTTGACTTGTTTCAGTCGTAATTTAATCCTAAAACAAAAAAAAAAATAAATTATAAAGTATTTATTTTTCATATTTATAGACTTACGTATACGCTCTTTCTATCAAATTGTTTAGCTAATGGTTCTTTTAATTTATTTTGTAATCTAATTTTAATAAAATAAAAGTGTAATATATTGATAAAAACAAGTATGAATGTTAATATTATAATAAAATATTCATTTAATAAACGGGATATTTGGAAAAGTATATCATAATATATTTAAATTAAAAAAAAACAGACTTAGTTACTTAAAAACTATTAAAATCGAGGAGTAAGTAGTAAGTTGTTAGAATTACATTAAGTAGTTTTACATTATAATAATATCTCTATTATTTTTACTGATTTCTTTTATTACAATTTTATAGAAATATATAAAAGGTTTTAATGTTCGTACTCTTTTATATCAATTAATAATTGATATCAAAATAGTATATAGTACATTATTTTTTACATATTATTTCCATCAAGAGTTATAAGTAAATGATAGATATAATTTAAAATTATTAAATAAAATACATATACTTATTACTTTCATACATGATAATAAACAAATCTTAATGTTATTAATAATTTTTGTTTTGAATTGTATGCGACATGTTTGGTAAGAATTTTGATAGCTCTCATATACATATGTCATTAACAACAGATAAATTATTGGTTTTATCTTTCAAGTAAAATCATAAAATTTTAAATTCGTACAAATAACGGTTTAATTTTTATTAAAAAAACAGGGTTTGATATTTAAAGATGTTATTAAAATATTTGTCCATTAATTTTCTCTTATTTTTAATTAATAATTCTCGTCAAATAACTTGAAAACACTGTTTTTCCTATTACTAAAAATAAAGAAAAACTACATTTTTATAAGTTCATAAACAAGATTTTATACTTTAAATGTAGTGATACTTTTTATTAATAAATTTATATAATTGAACATACCTGAAAAGTAAAATATGATGATAATTTATAATTTCCAAAAATTAACAAAAATCAACGTAGTCGTAAAAACATTTATGACAGTCATTTGTTTTTATTACCATCGATTACTCACTTCCTTAATTTTATATTTAAATGCACTGTTTAAGCTCATAAATATAGACAGAGTATCGTTAAAATAAAAACCAAACTAATGATTAATGTTTCGATTTCAAAAAGTTGGATAATATGTAATAATATATTTGATTGACTTATTCGGATGTAATTTCCTTGGAATATTTTAATAATAATGGAAACTGATTAGTTTTTTATAAACACTTGATCATACATTTCAGAGTTCATATGGCCCTTCACTCGTGTACTGCGTCCCATTGGGCTTTAAATTCATATATGAATATATAGACAATATATAAACAATAGACTATTTGACTATAGACAATATGCAACTGGGATAGACACTACAAATTGTTTCATGGTACACACAGTGCCGTAAAAATCATAGGTGCAGGCGGTGCAGAGCACTGGGGCCCACCGAGTCGAAGGGCCCATAGTGGATAGCCGTCAAATTTTTTTTTTAATTTGATTCGACTTCATAATTTTATTATTATCTTGTATATTTTATAACAAATAAACAAAATGTAAAAACCAGGTCTGTTTTACTTGGAATTGTTTATCTAAATATTGGGAAAATTACTAAGCCTAGAGTGACATAAATAGATTTGTTGAATATTATATTATGCGATATCTCGATAACGATACGCACACACTTACAAAGTATTCGGGGAGTTGACCGTTATACCGTTGTGGCGTTGTATGTCTATGCGCCCGTGTCGATGTAATACACTGATTTTCAGACGAGACAGACGATATTAATTATATTTAGCTATTACTTATTAGCTAATATTATGTTTTATGTAGGTAGGTTAACTGTTATTTCCTTTTTTAGTTTTTTACTTTAAAAAGTGTAAAATAAGTTATTGTGTACTGTGTAACATACTTTCATATAATTATAATCTACATAATTTAAAGCTCATAGTTACCTAATTATTTCTATTATAAATATTTTATTATGAATAATCCAAAAGTTCCCAGTGGTGCGGCTAAGAGAAAAAAGAAACTTCAACAAACACAACATCTTTTGAAAACAAATGCAAAAATTAAGAATTATTTTGAATGCAATCGACATGTTAATGGTAAATTGTTTCCTCAAAAATATTTAGAAATACTTTAATTTTCATAGTAGACAATTGACAGTTTTAGTTATATTAGTAATAATTTATGTATTTAGTATAAGTATCTTATATGTATTGTTTTAATTAGTTTAATTGTATTACATTAAAATATGTTATACATATTATAAATGATATAACATATAGTACATACATAAATATTTTCTAATATTTTACTCAGATGTTAACATTGAAGTTGAAGAAGACCAAGACAGAACTATTGCTGGTAAATCTACTGAATCATGTACGTTAGAAGTTCAATCAACTAGTACTCAGGGTTAGTTTTGTCAAACATTTTTATTTATTAAAATAAAATAGATACTTAACTTAAAAAACCTGATGTTTTTAAAAGTCAAGTACATTAAATAATTTATTATTTGCAAAATAAATATTTTATAAAATTTTACTCAGATGTCTACAAAGAAGACAACCAAGACAAAATTATTGCTGGTAAATCTATTGAATTGTGTACATTAGAAGTGCAATCAACTAGTACTCAGGGTAAGTTTTGTCAATCATTTTTATTTATTAAAATAAAATAGATACTTAACTTAAAAAAACTGATGTTTTTAAAAGTCAAGTACATTAAATAATTTATTATTTACAAAATATAAAGTAGGTACCTAACTATTTTTATTTTATTTTTTTACATTTAGAATTAAATTTGAAGTTAGATTATCCGACTGATAGAGGACATTTTAAAGGACCTATAATAGACAGTAAACTTAAACGAACCATTTTGACTTATGGGCCTTGTAGACCGTTAATACAGTTTCCCTACAGAATTATACATGGCAATAATAGAAAATTTTCAGTCGACTATTACAATATGAAAACTAAAACTGGTGTTCTAATTCCCCGTCTTTGGCTCTGTTACTCTGTGAAATTAGATAAAGTATACTGTGAAACGTGCTGGCTTTTTGTAGATTACAATCATCGAAATTTTAAGTCAGAATGGGTTGAAGGCATTGATGATTGGCAGCATTTGTCCCAAAAAATAATTTCTCATGAAATATCAGGTCCTCATTTAGATGCAATGCAACTTAGACTTGTATGGACAAATAACTGTACTATTGATAAAGAGTTGGAAGTTCAAATTTCTAATGAAGCTAAATACTGGAGAGATGTTTTGGGAAGAATAATTAAAATAATTTTAAGTCTTACTGCTGGTAATTTGGCACTCCGTGGTAATGAAACCAAGCAATTTTGTGAGGGAAATTTTCTTAGAACAGTAAAACTATTTGCAGAATTTGATCCACTTTTAAGAACACTCCTTGATAAAAAAGATGGTCAAATTAAATATCTAAGTCCAGCTATTCAGAATGAGTTAATTGAAATTTTATCATGTAATTTAAGGAAAATCATTTGTGATGAAATAAAAATCTCTACTTTTTTTTCTATAATTGTTGACTCAACTCAAGATATTACAAAGTTAGACCAAGTCAGTATTATAATTCGTTATGTTACTATTGATTATATTAAGCATACTGTTTGTATAAAAGAGTCGTTTCTTGGATTTTATGCAATTGATTATCATGGTGCCAAAGACTACACAAATCTCATAATAAATGTCCTCTCTCAGTTGGGCTTAGATATTTCTAAATGTCGAGGTCAAGGGTATGATGGTGCTGCAGTGATGAGTGGTATTTATAGTGGTGTTCAAAAACGTATTCAAGACATAGTACCAAATGCTCACTTTGTTCATTGTTGTGCTCACAACTTGAACTTAGTAATTTGTGACTCTGCTAAAAGTTCAGACACAGTTCGGCGTTTTTTTATTACTGTACAAGCAGTTTTCAATTTTTTTAGTAGTTCAGTTCCTAGATGGGCTTTATTAGCGTTGGGAGAAGAAAATACCTTAAAAGTTCATAAAACTGTTCTCAAAAAAGTATGCGCAACACGTTGGGAAGCTCGACACCAAGCTATATTTGCATTAAAAGAAAGATTTAATGACGTATTGATCACATTAACAAAAATTACTCTTACAACAACAAATGGTGATGAAAGAAATGTTAGCAAAAGTATACGCTCCAAATTGGATTCTGTAGAATTTGTTTTACTTTTATGTTTGTGGGAAAGAGTATTGAGAAGTATGCAAGGTGTTTCAAAAGTATTACAAAGTGTTGATATAAATATTCAAACTTCTTGTGGTCTTCTTGAGCAAGCAATTGGATCATTATCAGAATTGCGACAGAATTACAATGATATTGTTAATATTGCTAATGATTTATGTTCTAAATGGGGTATTTCATCTAAATTTCCATCAAAACGCCAACAATTTACCAAATTACATTTTGATGAAATCGATGGTGACAGAAGGTTAAATTTAACAGAAGAAAACTTTAGAATTAAAATATTTTATCCTGTTGTAGATACTGCTTTAGCACAACTAAGAAATAGATTTAAAGGATTAAAAGTAATCGTATCGACTTTTGAATTTTTAAATCCAACTTTTCTAAGAAGTACTGAAGAAAATGATTTAACAAAATGTTCTTTTGATTTTATTCAACATTATAAGTCAGATGTGACTTCAGATTTTACTCGACAGTTACTAAGTATCCAATCTATAATAAAAAATAAATCAGATATCAAAAATATTAATGATATTATAATATTTATTGTGAATAATGATTTATCAACAGCTTTTTGTGATGTTCTAACAGCTTGTATAATTTTTTTGACAATTCCTGTTACTGTGGCTTCAGCTGAAAGATCTTTTTCCAAACTTAAATTGATAAAAAATTATTACCAAGAAAGGTTAAGTAATATATCTGTATTAAGTATTGAAAGAGGTCGTACTGATGAAATAAATATTGAAAAGATTATTACTGATTTCGCAAATGCTAAAGCTCGAAAGAAAATGTTTTTTTAATATTTAAATATTATAAAAAATGTAATAGGTCATATTATAATGATAATAATTATGTTTTTTATTATTAATATTTTATTTTAAATATTATAAAATATGTGATATAAAAAAAAAATAGGTATATTATCATATAATGGTAATAATTATTATTATTTTTATTTCTAATGTTTTGTTATTATTATGTTTTTTATTATTAATATTTTATTGTAAACCATGTTTGTATTATCAATAATCATATTATAATATTCATATCATATATTTTATATACTAACTTATTTATTTTATCTACCCATGTAGTTTATTCTACAAGTTTTTTTATTAATAAAATCTATTCAATATAAAATTGTGATCCTGTGTTCCTAGTACGTTGAAGCTCTACATAGAATTGTTTCAACTAGAAAATTATCCATCGGTTCTTATTCAATTCATCCACAAATACTATCCTTTTTAAAGGGTAAACAATTTCCATGGCGTGAACTCCTACTTTTTTACAAATCTCAAGAAAGAGGGGCCCATATACATTTGTTTGCACCTGAGTCTTTAACTCTCTAGTTACGGCACTGGGTACACATATATAACTATTAATTATTACAAAGTTATATAATATACCATATGAGTATGGCATTACCATTTATCAATAAAATGAGATTTGTCCATTTATAGAAACATGTTTTTCCTAGTTCTGGTAAATAATTGTTAATTTAAGCATAATTTATTACGATGATTACAATTGTATGGCTCTTCGTTAATTTCCTAATCATTACATTTTTATAAGATATGCACAATACATTCGTAACAATTTTTTTTCTAAATTATTTAATATCTTAGACGGAACCATAAATAAAAAAAATAATTCTATATTCGTATTATGTTAACGTAACTGATATTACATAATTTTAGTTTGAAAATTCGTTAATACATTGGGGTCGGAATAATCCAAACGAGGTTACTAAAATATAAAATAAAAATGTCTTGCAATTTAAAATTTGAAATTAATTTTTATCTATACATTATTCAAAAAGACAATGAATAAAATTTAAATTATTATTATTATGTATGTATATAAAATTATACTCCTACATATTAATTTAAAATATTTAGTAATTTTTTTTTTAATTTGTAAATACATTTGTACATATTAATAAATCGCGATTCAATAATTTTCAAGTTAATTTGGATTACCGGGTATTTCAAAATAGCTGATGGTCGGACTGCAAGATCCTATTGTATTTAAAATAAAAATGTTGTTAGTAAAATAGTAAAAATAAAAATAAATATTTTAGTATATAAAGTGTTCATACGTTTAAAAATAATATTGTTTACATTTGATGATATTAAGTAATAAAATAACTAATAATCTTATTAGATTTAATACTAGTTACAATATTTAGCACAATATACTTAGTAATTATAATTTACTTTAAAGATATACCATGATATATTAAATATAATCTAATAACTACTATGGATACATCTGTCTAATAATGTAATTTGGGTATAGCGTTAAAAAATATATGTTTATTTATTATATTCGTATACGTTCATTTTTTTCTTTTTGCCAAGGCATGATTATTTAAATATTTTTTATAATACGCAGTATGGATAAATAAACATGTTGATATGTAATAATAATAAAAATAACAATATGTGTAAAGCGGTCTTTTGACTGAAAAAAAAAGGATCTTAAATAACTTATCACGAAAGTGTTTTTAAAAAACACTTTAATCTTTTAACAAAAACGGAAAAATGTTATCAAACTATTAGAAAAATTCATGGTTTGATATAATTCACTTACAGACTGTAAAATACAAAGTTCACCGACTATTGCTACCATAACTTCAATGAATAACATTGTTCTTGGCCGGTTATTAACATGTTTATTATTAAACTTTTCACTCTACACACCACTTAACACGGTAAGAAAAACGAATTGGTATTTTCTAGTCGAAATCTTAACAAGTATTAAATTAATGCTAAAATTATATTTAAGACTTTATAAACTGTATACGTACATAACTAACGCGTAAGGAAATACATGCAATGTAGACACAGCTTTTTTATTTTGAGGATACAAATGTTGAACGGTAAACGATGTAGTAAATGATTGTATTTACATTTGTATGGTCATCCGGCTTCTGCATGATAATTATTATCGTTATTATAGACGTAATATGTATTGAACGCGAATTAATTGAAATTGATATTATTTTAATACAGTGATTTCGGACGTATTTCGTCTCGAGAATAATTCGAATCGAGTTACAACCATTTATATTATTATATTGTTATTGATGCGTCTTAATCGACCCATACATTCGAGTTCTTTTCGCTCGTGTGTACGGATTGGTTTTTGTGACGAGCCGCGCACCACACACACACGAGAAAAAAAATAATACGTTTGTTGTGTACATCACACAGGATAGAGGGTGACTTTACGCTATATGTGCGTGTGCGCATACGTGTGTGCACGTGTGTGCAAGCATGTGTGTGTGTATAACCATGTGTGTGAGTGAATGCGCGCGCGTGCGAGTGAGAGCCGACTGTCCAAGTCACGAGGAATGCAGTGGGATTCGTCGTTGATAAGAGAAGTGTATTTTATACATATATGTTTTAGAAGTCACATAGGCTCGTATAACCGCCGGGCCTGACGTAGGGCCCCGTAGGAGTTGGCGAAGGACGGCCCGCGACGTAATCTGCTTCGCCAACGTTTCCAGACAGACACACCGGTTAGTATCCATAGTGCTTCATCAGGCGACGGTTATACATCGCTAATACACATCATATCCAATCGCTTTAACATCTGTAGTATTTTTATTTATTTATTTTTATTTGTTCTATAATTTATTTATTTATATTTATTTCACTAAACAAACAAAATATCTGATCCCTGCGAGACAGGTTAGAATTGCAGAGTATATCTATATACTTGTATATTTATTTTTATGTTTTATCCCGCTTTAACTTAGTTTAACTTTTTTTTTTTTTTTTTATATATTAACACGTTAACATATACTTAAACTGTGATTTGATGGTTGGTTAAAAATTAACGACACGGATTTTCGTTTTAATATTTTCGAATGTGCTTCTTCGTATACGATTAATAGATAATACCTATTAACATCGGAATTAATATTAAAGGTACTTATATATTTATATGAATATATTATAATTAATTATTATTTACTTATTTAGATGATGATAGTACTAAACCATAATGTTCATAAGTTAATAATCCTGTTATAATTTAATTTAATTTATTATTTATTTATCGAATATATATATTCGTGAATATTTTTGTATTATGTTTATTTACTCGATTGCAAAGAATAAATATAATTTACAATATTATATATATATATATTATTTACGATATTATTTATCGTAGGAGCGAAACGTACACATAAACAGAATATGTATATTTAATAATGAGACTAATTAAGCAATTTTTTTTTTTTTTGATAAATAACGATTTTTCTCATATAATTTTACTGTAGCAATAAATTTCACAGCATTTTTAGGCTTTTTTTATATTTTATTTATTTTTATTTTTTATTGTCATTCTACTCATAAAAATTCGTTTAAAGTTAACACAAGAGTAAAATTTTTACAGGTTAAAGGTAATGAAAAAAAAAAAGTAATGCTTAGTCGCAAAATACCGCATATAACCGGATGAGTCATTCTATTGTCCATAATCACAAGGATTGTGTTACCAGTTTTCTTTAGCGAAGGTTTAACAGTCATATTGTGTATTTCCGATTTTTATCCAGAGGATTCATAAGATCTATTATCAAGCAAACACGAGTCATATGTTTCTATGAGGTCCTTTTGGTATCGACACAATAAATCTCACTGTAGTGTCCTAAGCCCCATTTTTATATTACACACCTATTTAAAGAATTTTAAAAACGAAAAATCTAGATAAACGAAGTATTAATTATCTCTTTGAATTATTCGTTTAATCGCATAATATAATCTTTTCATTGATAAGGTATCATTCAGTGTTTGCAAATCTAAAAGAATCAATTAGAACCTATGAGAGCATTATGTATTTAAGATGATAAATAAGTTACAAATGTAACTTACTATTTTTATTTAGAACTATTATTAAATAAATTAACAAGATAACCACGTTTTCAATGGTAATTAAAAAGAATTCCATCATATTTATTTTTTTTATTTTGGGAATTGAGTAATTAATTTATGTTAAAATTGATCACCGTTCATCTCCACATGAGACATATAGATCGGATTACAGTATCGTAGACCGTTTTGTAAAGAATTTTACTAATGATAATATACCGATGATGATGCAATATATTTATTATGGGGTCTTATGTAGTGTCCATAAATTTAAATAAAAATGAGATATCTTTTCTTGGAATGCAACGGGTGAATAATGCAACCAGTTTAGGTTCTTCGTCGCGTTTTATATATGTATAGGTAGTTACTAATAAGCCGATCCGGCGGCGGACAATGTATACAATACACGGATCTAAACACCAGTCTTATTTACCCGTCTTTATTCAAAAATGTAATTTTTATTTTTATTTCGGTTTTTAATCGTTGGATTTTTCACGTTTAAATTCAAGTAATAAAACGACGTTTTTTTTTCCATACATAAATTTAAATCGAATCTTTGGGTACTTTTTTAGTTGAATATAGTTTGTCTAAAAAATTACGAGGTACAACTTTCTGTAAATTTGTTTCTATAACATTACTATCGCAGTATGTGACTTTTAAGAGAACGTGTTATTCATCAAGTTATGTTAGTTTATTAAAGTGAACAATAATTTACATACGTTTTGACATTACATATGCTGTTACATTATCTTGCACGTGTATTTTAGAAAAAAAGTGTTGTATAATTACATTTATAACAGTCAATAAATTTTTTTATGATACAGGGTTTTATTTTTGAAGTTCGTTACATTACGAGATTTCATAAACATTAAAACCGATAGCCATATATATTCAACAATTGTAAAAAGTTGTAATTTCGATTCGTTTATGAACAGTGTTACAAAAATTTACTTACTTTCTAAATTTGACAATCCTAAGTGAAAACCTTAGATTATAAATTATTATACATGTTCATTGATATTATAATTAAATAGTCCTTGAAAATCTAAAATAATGTTATGGCAAAAAATGCATCAACATAATTATAAACAAACTACGTTAAAAAACAATATATAAATATTTACAAATTTTTACAAAATTACAAAATTTTTTTTAATTATAAAAACTAAATAAAATAAAATTAAATAGAAATAATAAATATTTTAAACATTTGCAAATTCACAAACGCGGTTTTTATTAAGTAAGTGTTGTATTGAATTACTATTACTTTTATAGGTACACAAAAGTAAGTTTCTATGAAAATATTAAAAAAAAATAACTTCAATTTAATATTAATACACACTTGAATTATCCATAAATATATATAAAGTGATCTTTAACTGCGAAGTAATTCAATTAAAAATAGTAACATTATTACGTTGATATTAAATATAAATTGTATTAAAGTTATGTTTTTAATTTAGAATTCATTCGTATTATTTAATTTAAATATATTTTCTCACGTTTAACATGTATTAACAATAGTTTATTTAAATTTACGAGTTGTAGCCACATAATTAGCGTAATACTATTTGAATATCCTTAATAAACTAAAAATGAATAATAATATTAAAAACCACCAATACATTGTTATATATTGCAAAAAAAAATATCTTAAACAGTCACGTATGTAAATGGGTATATATTTTTAGCCCCAAGAGTCACTTTCTCTCCATATCCAGATTCATTATGTTAAACTGTTAACACATATCTTAACATACTTGATAAATATATACACGTATATATATATATATATATATATATTTATAAAATTATGAAAAGTAATACGTATAGGGTGAATTTTAATTTTTTTAAATGTCTCAGGCATTAGTTACTCTGAAATTGCCTTAAGTAAAAAACTATGAATTATGAATATAGCAGAGATTTCTTATATACCGATCTAATATGAATGTATATACAAATATATATTCATTTATACATGCATGTATATATTTATTATCTAAAGAAGTTACAAATTGAATTGTATACATTTTTTTTTTAATTGTATTACTATTGTTTGTTCATGTGAAATAATATAATAATTACAATGCTATTCAGTTGTTTTTAATTAATTATTTCAATTTTATTTTAATCGTAAAAAAAGAAATAATTTTTTTCATCTGTCTTATACGTGAGAAATGTTTTCGGTAGGTATTCAAATTAATAATAGCATTTATGAAGTTAAAACTATTTTTACAGTAACCCTTACAAAAACGCTCTGGAAGGAGATTTTTACACGATCAAGTTTTGGTATAGGAATTCTTAGGGGCGCATTTTAAAATTTTTTGAGGGAGAATTTAAAAATGTGATTTTTCAATATAAAAAATACATATAAGGTATGAATTAATAGTTATATTATTGTATTATTATTATAAATAGAAATGAAGAGTTATTTACCACCACCATATATTTTCTCTTCTCTGATATCTTTTAGGTACCTTCGTAGCTATTAATTTATGATTTTTGAACATTATTTTTCTTTTAGGGGAGTTTAAGATCTGGGATCCATCTCCCAATCTTCGAAAATACGCCGTTGAAAATTCTTTTAATAATTATTAAGTAATTTTTTTTTTAATTTAATTTATTCACTTATTAAAATTCAATACCATAAAAAACATGAGGGAAACATCACAAAATGGATGGATATGAGTAAAATTGCAAGTGAAACAAAATTGTTTTCCTTAATGAGTCTTATATGATTTTTCATCACGTTCTAAACGGGTATAGTCTTGTATTATCTTTACCTTACGGTCAGATTTGACTGTATACTAGTATAGTAACATAATTAAACTATAGTATACGCATTATGTCTATAAGACTACCTACTTTCTTAACGTTTTAATATCGACATTCAGTTCCTGTTTAATTTCCAGAATGTTAATCAACTTTTAAAATTGTATAGTTATAAAATAAACTAATTATAAATTAAATATATTACATTAGTTGCCCAGTCAATAAAACACCATGCTGTTATATTTATAGAGTAAGAAAATTGTTGGTTATAGATTTCCGTATAAGTCTGGACAAATGGTAATAGAATAATAGAAATCGATACAGCTTGAGTACCAGCCAGGGGCATTTAGCCCCAAGTATTAATAATAATCATAATTAATTAATGGTGTATTACAGTTTCCAATAATAGACAGCATAAATCAATTGTGTATTGTTTAATATTAAAATGATATAAAAAAACCATTCATTCATTTAAAATTAAAACACATTTTTCCTGTGCTCTGATATCGTAATCAATAAATGACACAAAGAATATTTATTCTATTAGAAATACATTTATAGAAAACTATTCAGAATTATCGGTTGGGAAATATCCTCAACATATTGACGATAAGAGAACAAAATGTATATACATCATTATATCGTACGAGTAAAACAATTTGTTCTTTTTTATACTTCGTGTTGAATTACAAAAATCTGTTTTCGAGCTTAAAAAGAATTTCAATCTTATGCTAGTTTAGTTTAATTTATTTTTTGTTTCTTTGATATGTGTGTACTCAGAATTAGATTAACTGATTACTCTTTACACATCAATTAATTGATGAAGAACGTATATATTCAACACTGGTTTTAATATTTGTAGTACGACTTGATAATAATCGAATATAAAATAGGTACACAAAATATTCTAAAGATAATTCGGACAATTGTTTCAATTGTAGAACTTCTGAATGTTCTCGTGCTCATTAATGAGCTTACAATTAGACTGGATATTTTAAAACAGAAATCAATAGTATTCGTTGTATTTGCGTGCTTAATGAACGGATAATATATTCGATTGTATGCTGCTATTCTTATACGATGTGCTATACTCTTTGGTTCTAACAAAAATCATATTTAAAATATACGACTACAATAAATGTACCCTTAATCGAATTAATAAAATTAAAACAAATTGTAGCAAATAATATTAGAAATAAAAATAAAAATTAACAGTTAATAATTTCAATATTTTTCTAGTGGCACTTTGAAATAAGTGCATTTATAATAGTTTTTCAACTGTCATAAAACATTATAAAATGTAAATTAGTGTATTTTTAACATAATTACTAATTTTAAGTTTCATTTTTTTGTATATATACAAAAAAAAGTACAATTTTTTTTTCAAACAATTATAAATGTATAAGTAAAAAATATTTAACTTAAAATTGATAGTATAAATTATGAGTACTATGTATGATTAAATATTTATGTTTTTATACATTTATAGAATTGCAATAATCCGATTTCGTGGTAGTTTTAAGTTTGATTGGTTCATCATAGTTGTAATATTAATATTTTTTATAGGTACAATAACGATACAAAAATACGCTACTCTTACATCTATAACAATAATAATTTTTTAAGGTAGTATTATTTATTAACTCTACACATGTTCGTATTTTTAAATTTTCTTTTTTTTTTCAATAATTTTTACATTTTATTTACAACATATCATGACTTCTTTAAATTTTCAAAACGCTTTTTTATTTTAGTTGATTAGCCTAGCAATAAATACTTATCATAATAAACGGCTTATTTAAAACTTTATCAAGCTATGCACAACCACTTAATTTATTTTAATTCAAGTAATTTTGGTTGATGAATCACTTATATTTTTCTTTGACTGACAACTCATGCATATTATTTATCAACTAATGTATAATACGTTTTAATTTGGCATAATTTAAATCATTTATTTTTCATCGAAATTCAAATATTTATCAATTTAAACTATGATACAATTTCATTGATAAGAATGTACTTAAATTAAAAAATAATTTTAATAATTTCTAAACAATTCAGTTGAATATTTTGAAAAAAAAATATTTTGAATTGTGAATGTTTGTTTATTTTAGTTTCTCGAAAATGTCGTTAGCATTATAGTTTATTTAATGTATATTTTATAAATTGAAATTAATGTACTTAAAGTGAAATCTTATGATAAATTAATACATTTTGTATAAGAGGTATAAATGTAATTAAAATTTAGAAATGAAATAAAATTTAAGAATGATATGTACATTCGATATTTATACGGTTTTTTTACGGTATCATAATCCAAATTTTCTCGATGAATAATAACTTTTTTAATTATTTTTTCTATGATATACAATTTCTTGTCTTTACATTCGGTGAAGAGATAATTTTTTGAATAGCTCATATGACATTCAATGTAGAGTGGTAATAACGAAGTAGGTACTCGTGTTCTCGTATAATGAAAAAACCGTCTTGATATCTATTTGACGAAAATATCGGTCGACTTGCATTGGACACATAATTATGACAAAACTATGGTGGGGAGCGTAGTGATAAGTAATTGTAACATAATGTATTCGTCCATGGTTCGAGCAAAGAATAAATAAATACATCTTTACATCATATTTATAGTATAAAAAATGAAATAATTTATTTTTTTTTTGAGTAAGAATCACAAAATTAACGTATTGCGTTCATTGTTAATAACAGAAGCAGTTCACTCGTTAACACAAAGTTTTGTATACGTATGTGATTACTTTAATAGCTTAATAATATTGTAAACACCTGTGCGTTAGAAGTATTCTTGTAGAAGAATTCCTCCATTGAATACAACTGACTCATACTGTAGCCGATAACGTTAATAATAGGTACATTACGGGTCCATAATCGGAGCGTATGTGTGCATAATTCCTTCTTAGTTGTTCGAATGTAAACTTGCTTACGACATTGTTTTGAATTGGTGTAATTTTATTTACACACACATACAGGCGCGCATTTTAATACGCAAATAGTAGCGTACAAGAGACGCGATTTATCAATTGCAACGATTATTTTCTGTAGGTACCTACTCTTCCTGAGAATAAACAATCGTAATTTCCACTAAGCTGTTCATTAATATACATGCGTGCATTATAGATTTCGCGGGAACTAATGTGCCGGTCACACGTAGGTGGATTTTTTTTATTATAATTTAATTTTTCTTTTCCTTTATTTTTATAATTTTTATTCTAATCGATCTTGCACACTCGATATTCTATTCTTACGATGACTCACGAAGCTTTTTCATATTTTATATAATTTTATATAATATATATGTTTATTGGAGAGTCTGTCGTCCGATAGGTACTTTCAATGCAATAAAAAATTTTCGATTTATCATTTTTGTACGTCAAACGAAAGAAGATAATTGTATTTTTCTAAAATAGGAATCTTACATATCGTCATATTTCAATTGAAAAATAATCGATTAACAACATCAATCATGTTGCATATAAATATGCTTCAATGTATAAACATATCTTCATCGAGTACACTATCAATTCGAGAGTGCAAATTACTACTCTAAGAATTTGTAATACATACATATTAATTAAATGCAAAACTATAAAACTCAATTATAGAAACGAACCGTAACTATTTCCACATGAATAATTATTCTATTAGCTATCGTAGTCTACACATGTATCTCTGATCCTTTTATTCTACCCCCGCACATCGTCAAATTCTATAGAAAATAATTAATCATTTCTAACTTTTATGCTAGTATAGATTTGTTAATATATTATACATTAATAATCTATAAATATACTGTTCATACTTATATTTTCACAGTTGACAACATGTGTATTGTCTGTTATCTATATAAATTATTATAAGTCGTTATACGTGTATGTTTAAAACGCATAAGAACGTTAAAATATTTTGTAAATCAAAGCAAAGAAAATATAATATACTTACTATTGTAATGTGTGTATTGTGTTATTATAGTATCTAGTTAACATAAACAGTAAGCACTGTAGCAATACAAAAACATCAAGTCTCTCATAATGGCATGCGATTGTATTTACATGTACTGATTCGATAAAAATGTGTCTATATCCTATGATTATTGTATTATTAATATATCATTGTTTAATATTATCATATTTTATTATCGCATAATGCCCAGCCTAGTTCAATGAATAATTTAACTTTAACTTAACAACTCAATCACGAAATCAATAACTTATTATAAAAAATTGTTTATTTATTTCTAACCGCAAATCATTTACATGTAGTATTATTTTTAAAATACAACTTAAACAATTTTTTTTTTTAACAAAATATGAGTTAATTTAAAATATTTTCACACTGGATTTGAATCTTCTAGATTTAAACTTAAAGTTTACATTATAAAGTATTGAAATATCCGTCATTTAATAAAATAAACTCTTGATAGGTATTTAAGTGTTGTATTCATTATACTAAATAACGCCTCAATCACTACAACATAAAAATCGTGGGTTTCATTGATGTAATTTAAGTATCTAACGAACTGCCGTTGTGATGGGCGGATTATTCATATAGGTGCCTAACATGAAAAAGCGTGGGTTTCGTCAATTTGACATCAAGTTAGATACACATTTATAACCATTATATGGAAATTAAAACTGTACAACTTCAGAATAACAAATACAGATATTTTATCCCTTTGCAAATATTAGGAATCATTAGCAAATTAAATGCAGTGTATTCGAATTGAGGTCTAGGCCGTTTTATTTATAATGTTCTCGGTTTAAAACTACTTCCTTGTAAGGAAATCCTCGGGGTCTTATAACATATATCGATATTGTTTGGTGCTAACAGTCTTTTCGTACTATAAAACTGTTTGAGCTATCAAGCTATCAAGGACAGACAGTTTGCTACTACCAAAGTGCATGGGAATGACCTAAATTGTTTACCATAGGTTGACAATCGCCAAATCTTTAGATCATGTATGACGTGCAACTACATACAGCGATAATTAAATTATTTATTATAAGAAGAGTTGATAGGAAGTAGTGCTTGAATTTAATTATTATTTTTATATTAAACTGCCTACTCAATATTATAGTGTCAAACAAAAAAAAAAAAAGTGTTTACGGCCCTGAATTTCTCTTTTTGCAAATAACTGTTCTCCCACATTTAAACGTTTAATCTGTGTAGGTTGAACATTTCTTGAAATCTCTATAACAGTTTACATTCGATATATATTACATATATTTATATTTATCCGATATATTTCATTATTACTTAATAATTAATTAATTATTCATTATGAAATATTATCAAAGAACTGCGTGCAAGACGATAAAAAGCAAAACAAAATGCATGTTCGCAATTAAAAGTAACGTGACCAATATTATTATGCCTATTTTTGGAGTTGAGCCATGTGAATACAAGGCCATATTATGCTTAATTTTATTCTTATTATTACTGTCTAAAATATTGAACCAACTTTTCCGTTTATGGAGTATGGTGCTGATGATGATTTACAACAACGAAAACTTGTTTATAGGGGAATTGCATGCATGTAGTTTACAGGTTTGTTTTACTGTACTACCGAATCATTTGTTCGTATCCAGTATATCCATAAATAGAATCGTTTTCACGTCTTATTTTATTGTTACATATTTTATGTGTACGATTCGCAAAACCGATGAAATAAATATTTAACCCTATACTTAGTAAATATGTATTTTTAATAGCAGGTTATTGAACGCTGGAGAACATCATGGCGACCGAAGTAGGATCGGATATTGCACTTATACAAGATGAAGATGTGTTGCGCAGAATGGTAGTATATCAAAAGTCTAAATATAATCAAACTTTATTTAAAACGAATAATTTTGTAATTTTTTTGTAGTGGCAACAAACTGAAGACTTCGGCAAGAAAAAAGAAATTCGTGTAAGGATGTATAAGCTTCGGGAAAAACGATTAAAAGATTTTCATACAAATACGTCAAGTGAAACGATTCAAACAGAAACTACATCCAAGCGCTCATCAGCTCGAACACATACGGAATCTATTACAGATCAAGGATTTATAACCATGAAAACTAAAGAGATACGAGATTCTGAATCACCAACTGAAGATTATCAACGACAGTCTAATACTAATAAAAATTATTATGTGTCATCGCAAAGTGACGAATCTGTTGGCAATAAAGGAACAGTTCAGATGGAACTGACTAGTTCTACAATAAGGCCAATTGAAGAATATACACATGATTCTATACAACAGACGTCCATATCAAGCTCTACTACTTCCAAATGGGAATCGTCACAGACAATTATTTCTGTATCAGAAGAAATACAAAAAGCTGATGTAAATTTGAACTCCAAATTTATTGTTAACGAACAGAGTAACGATGACCGTCAACTAACATACGATACATCATTCAATCAATCAAACAATTCAAATTTTGATAGTAAGATAATCGAATCAGTATCTACTAAAAACATTGACAGTAATAAACGAGAAGATAATAATCAATATTCAAATGACTATCAAAAAGTTATTGAAACATACACATCGAATGGCGATACATTTGAACCGATATCAGAAAATGTATCGAACAAGAGCAATAAATACGTTGATAATACATATGCATCGGAAAATGTATCAAGCAAAAACAATAAATATGTTGATAATACATATGTATCAGAAAATGTATCAAAAAAAAATAGTAAATTCGTTGATGATTCATATGTTTCAGAAAATTTATCAAATAAGAACAATAAATTCGTTGATAATACATATCTATCGGAAAATGTTTCAAAAAAAAATAGTAAATACGTCGATGATTCATATGTTTCAGAAAATGTATCGAACAACGACAATAGATTCGAAGATAATATTATTAACACAACAGAAAATGTGTTGAACAAAAACAGTAAATATATTGATAATACATATGTATCAGATAATTTATCAAACAAAACTGAAAATGTCGAAGTAACAACGGATAATAGAATTATAACTGATATTCAAAAATTGGACTCCTATGTATCTACACAACATGAAAAGAACGATTTATCTACTAAATCAAATTTAACGGCGTTAAACGAAGAAAAAATATCAAAGGAAGTTGAAGATCATGTTACAGATTTATCAAAAGAAAACATTGAAGGTCAATATACCACTACCTATCAACATTCTTATCAGCAACCAAGGATAAGCGTCGATTTAAGCCCATCACATGAAGCGTTTGCGCGGAGCTTACGATCAACCCCCGAAAGGTCTAGTCCTTCGCCTTGTAAAGAACGAACCAGCCCAGAACGTAAATTGAAATCAGCCAGTCCAGAACGTAGATTTAAATCAGTCAGTCCCGAAAAATATAGAGCGTCACCAGAAAAATCAGTAAGTCCTCCTAAATCACTTAAGTCGTCTACAAGACGAAAAATTTCGTCCACAAACACAAACACAAAGGATTTATCAAAAAAACGAGCTAATACGCCTACTCGACGTGAAAAGTATGATTCTTCTGATGATTCTGATTGTTCTGGTGCAACCCATGGAACGTACGATAAGTATAAAAGTTACGATGTAAAGAAAAATTTGTTTAAAGAAGAAATAAAGAGTACTTCAACTACAAGATATAGTCAAAAATCACGATCAACAAGCCCAACACCAAGAGAAAAATCACCATCAAAAAGTCCGTCACGAAAAGAAAAATCACCATCATCAAGTCCAGTACAAAGACAAAAATCACAATCAATAAGTCCGGTACGAAGAGAAAAATCACCATCAATAAGTTCGGTACAAAGACAAAAATCACCATCAAAAAGTATGGTACAAAGACAAAAGTCACCATCGATAAGTCCAGCACCAAGGGAAAAATCTCCTGGGTACAGCAGTGAAGGATCAGTTGGAAAAGAAGTGAGAAAGGCTTCATTGAAAACAAAACATAGTTCACACAAAAGTAGTCCTGAAAGAAGTGCTTTTAAACCTGTAAAACATTATGGAACACCTGAAGTTCAACCCACAATGCCAAATCATACAATCGATTTTATAACAGAAGAGGACAACATTTATACTAATAATTATTCGTCTAATAATAAAATATTAGATGCTAAAAACTTAGTCGAAGTAATTAAACCGGAAGCCACGATTGCTTTAAATAGGAATGAAAACATAGAGCTCATCCACGAAAATGTCAATATTTTGGAATCTAAAAATAAATCTACTCAAGAGCAGTTCATCTTACATGAACAAGATTGTGATTCTGATGAGCAAGTCGAAAATGTTAAAATAACAAAAGAACCGAAATATTATACTGAAATTAATAAAACAAATAGGGAAAAATCACCTACAAAAGTTATTCAGAAGGAAAATAAACTAAACCATGAGGAATTCATTGAAAACGAAAAATTAAATGTGGTAAAAGAAACAAATGACGTCATATCTGTGAAACCAAGGGAAAAATCTCCAATAAAAGAAACAAAACCTGTTCTGAAAGATACTAAAACATACACAAATATTAAGTCTCCAGAAAAAATATCACACTTTCCTAACAATAAATCTGTTACACCCACTAAAAAGACGACGTCAGAAATACCATCACCAGTAAAGAAAACTATACCTTCGCATTTGGAAAAAACCTCTTCAAAGAAAAATCTTATACATAAGGATTCAAAAAACAATATATCCAATAAAACTGTTAAAAAAGATCTTTCAAGAGAAAATATTGATAGTAAAATTACTAGAAACGACAGTAAAACGTTAATACATAAGAACTCAAAAGAAAATATAACTTTAAAAACAGCAACTAAAAAGCCCAGCCAAGAGTTACTAATTGACAAAAAAACAACTATATCATTTAGAAATAAAGTAACAAGTCCAGAAACTAAGCCCAAGAATCAGGAACCACCAAAAGTTGTTGAGAAAAAAGATTCTAAGACTAAATTAAAACCTATTAGTCCACAGTCTTCACAAAAAAAATTGGGTACAATGAAATCAAATACCGAAACAAAAACAACTATCGATTCTAAAAAGAGTATTGGAAGTATAAATTTAAAAAATAATTCTTCTACAAGTGCTTCTAGACCTAAGACATTTAGTTCAGCTCAACCTAATATAAATGAAACTACACCAAGAAGAACAGCAAATTATTCTAAAACTATTTCAACAACATTTAAAGATAAACCTCAAATTAAAAAAACAACTCCATCTAATTTAAATAAAACTATAAAAGTTGAAGTTACAAGAAATGTAGAATACAAATCTAAAGATTTAGAAGATGAGTTGCCTCCAGATAATTTTGAGAGTGATACTGATTTGGATGATTCAATTGAAAAATCTAAATATATCAAAAATAATGAATCAGACTCTTCATCAACTTCTTCATCTTCCGATGATGAAAACGAAGAAGACGAAAAAAAAATTAAGGAGTTAGATAATATAAGAATTGAAGCAGAAGAAGGTTATGGTAAGAAAATGACAAACAAAGATGCATTGTTAAATGTTACCGTTCAATTGCCACAATCATCTAGAGAATCATCACCAGAGTACTCTGCAAGATTTGGCCAGCCATATTGTTCTGTATCAGATGATGCAAGTTTACCAAGGTACGCTGATGTTGTGAGTGAACCAGAAGATGGAAATGATTATAGTCTAAATAGTAACAGATATGATATCGTGACAGACTTAGATGAAGATAGTAATGTAACAGTTGCTGATAGAGTTTCAAAGTTTTTGAATCAAGTCAACAAACAGGAAGATATAAAAAAGAATGAAATACCTCAGAGTCCTCAAGCAGTAAGGAAAACCAAACAAATTTTTGAATCTATTGCAAAAGGTGAAGTCAAAGAAACCGATTTTACACAGGAAGATATAAGCGAATCAGAAATAGCAAAAACTGAAGTCAAAGTACAAGAAGATTCATCGACAAATATCAATAATAAGTCTAATCTTTTGACAAGAAAAATCTCAGGAGCATCTGATTATAAAACTCGAAAAGAATTTTTTGAAAACGGGAAATCAAATAGTCCACAAGTAAAACCATCAAATTTTTCCCCTCAAAAAATAACAAGAACGTCTTCTATAAAGGAAAGACGTGCTTCATTTGAAGCTAAGGCCGATAAAAAAACACCGTTGAAAGACAAAACAAATGTAACTAGAACAAGATCACCTGAATCTAAGAATATTTCTCCTGATCGAACAACCAAAAGTCCGTCGAAAGTCACTAAAACAGAAATATTTGACGTAAAAGTTGAGGAAATCAATAAATCTAGAAATATCTCTGGATCAAAGACTGTTAAAGATAGAACCGCTACTTTTGAAAGAAATGAAGTCACTCAAAAGTCGACTAAAGAAAATAAAACAACTCCTAGACATCAGTCTCCTACTCCAAATAGACCATCAGAAACCCGTAATAAATCATCTACATTTGTTGATACTGTAACTTCAAACCAAGTAACGTCTAAAAGAAATACTAGTCCGAATAGAAGCAAAAAGAGTCCAGAAAAAACAACAGTTGTTGATACTTCCAATAAATTCAATGAAAGTATAAACAGAAAAGTGTCATCAAAAAGTCCAGATAGAAAAGTTGTGGAAACTTTGAACAAAAATAAACCTAAGAGTCCTGAAAGTGTAACATTAAAAACAAAAGGAGACACTAAGGAAAATCGCCATGTCCAAGATACAACTATATCATCCAGGCAGCATTCAACTGTTACTTCCAAAGCTGAATTCGGAATAAATTCAAAAACTTCAACTGCACAAAGAACTATATCAACAACGCCCAAATTAACTTCAGTTCCAATTGTTGACGACGAAGCAGAAATCGAGGACATTTTTGATTTACACGTTCTAGAAACTATGGTTAGTAATAATTTTCATTTTATTAAATTTACGTATGATTTAACTATATTAATCTTCATATCCTTGTAAAAAATGCAATGACTGATAAAAATATAAACTTATTCTGTACTCCTTAAAATATAAAGATACAATTATTTAAACAAAAAAAAAATTAATTCCTTGTACTTTTTTTGCCTACTCTTGGCGCCGTACAATTAAAAAAAGACTAGTTCTCAAGTGATATTATCAAAAAAATCATCTAGATAAGTATAAAATAACGAATTGAACAGCGAGTTAACATTTTAAAATAAATATTAGTTTTATAAAAAATTGAGAAATATTTAAAATAGTCTAAATAGTTTCAAAACATTGAATTTTAAAATGACCTACTTTTTAAAAGGGTTCACTATTACATTGGATAAAATGTGTACTTTATTTTAATTTTTTTTTATCCATTCTTATTTCTACTGTATATAAAGAAAATAATAAAAATATTTGTTTGATTTTTTTTTTTTTTTGCATACCAAATAAATTATACTTTTATTTTTTTAGTTGGAAAAAGCCATAGGTTACGATCGCAGAAGACGAATTAGAGCACAAATACGAGTTGTTAAACGACAACATGGATCAAAAACTGTAAATGAAATAACAACTACAACGTCTATGTCGAAGGTAAATCATTTTATTTTATTATTATACAATTATATATGTATATATGATTAATAATATTGATTACAGAACATTCAAAATACTGTGCCAGTCAAACAGCAAAAACAAAGTAATGTTACTGTAGAAAAGACAGAGTATGTAAAAAAGACCGAAGTTAAAAAGCAAAGAAGTGTATCACCACAAAAGTCATATATAAATCAAACTAACAATACTCGATCCCCTTCGCCACAAAAGACACTAAGGTTAGTTGAAGAAACTCGATCTCCATTGCCCCAAAAAACTTCAAGGCCGACTGAAAAGGCTCGATCTCCTTCTCCCCAAAAAACTATCACACCGGTGGAAAAAGTTCGATCAGTTTCCCCTCAAAAGCATAATACATCTGTTGAAAAAGCTCGATCTCCGTCGCCGAAAAAAATTTCAGTAGCTAAGCAACAACAAGAATCAAGATTGAACAAAAACGAAAAGTCTATCCGTGACTCAAGTACAACTACTACTTCAACAACAGTCACTACAACAACTAAAGGTAAATAATTTACATAACTATTAATTAATTATTTAAATATTTTATTTTATACTTAATCAGAAAAAAGGTTGTTTTTATATACACATATAAGCTAAAAAATTCTACATTTAAAAAAAATATATTTTTTATCTTCTGCTAAATTAAATATGAACTTTTTATGTCTAACTTATATATATTTAGTTGTACTGTAATAGACGAAATTACAATCTACATCTATCATTTTAGCAGAAGGTATTTTAAGATAAATTATGAAAAGTATTAACAATGAATAAAATTATAAGATAGACAAATTAAAAATTAATAAATGATTAACATTTATAAATGAAAATATATATATATATATATATATATATATATATATAAATATAATTCACGATTAATGTTCAATTCGAAACTGATTGTACTTTACAAATACAGCTATAATAATACTCTACTATAGTATAATATTATACTATAATAATACTAAAACTTAGCGTTTATTTATTTTTGTTTATTTTTATATTATTAATTGTGATGGGTCAAACCTGATTCTTCGGTATCGAACCGAACATTGTCAAAGTATTACAAACCCGAACCGAACCAAGCTATGCAATTTTTTAATTTTAAAATAAATTAATAAATTTTTACTTTTATAACTCGAGTTATATATTTTTTTCCCTTTTATAAATAAATTTAAATTATGGAAATTTTACTGTGCAAAATTTAATAGTATAAAAAAAAATATTTAATACTATCATGATACTTACATTTTAATTATTGTAAACTATTCAGTATAGAAAACTAATTTTAGGTTGCTTTATTACGAATATTTTCAAGTTCAAATGTTAAACATACCTAAATGGTTTGGTTCGATTTTCTTTCATTTTGAGTTCGGATTACGAACCGAATACTTAGAGTTTGGTTCAGTTTGACATTCGAACAGTTCGACCCATCATTAATCATTAATCATGGTGATTTTAGATATTTAATTAAACGTATTTGAACGTATTTTTTAAATTTTTTTTTTATGTTAAGTTAAATACTGAAGTAAGTAAATATTTTATAAAAAATTAAAATTACAAATGTATAACCTTGCTAGATTACATATCAATATTGGTGATATACATTGATGACATTTTCTATCTAAATATAGAATATAGAATGTAGTAAGATGTGAAAGAATACAATTAAAATACACAAATATGCACAGTTAAAATCTGAATCAGTTTGAAATTTAATATTTATAATAAATTATAACACTTAAGTATGATATTTATTTATATTTATTTAATGATATAGAATTACAAAATATTAAGCTAATTTCATCTGAATGATTTACAATCATTTACTAGGTAGTAAATACGGACTCGATATTTATTCTGAGGCATACGATATATATTTCAATGGTTTGGGGATGAAAGATGAAATTTTAGCAAAATTAAATTTATTGTAGATGTGATACATTTTTATTAAAAAATATACATTTCTATTAATCAAAGTTCGTGATAGAAAAATTTTGAGTACCTAATTATTTTATTCTTTTAAATTTAAAACGAATCAATCTAGAATAGTTATACTTTTCATAACAAGAAGAGATGAAAATAGTTTCTGTGAAAGTAAATAAAAGTCAATATATTTAGGAAACCTTGTGGTTTTAAATTTTACTTTCTTAAAATTAGGCCGTCATTAAAAATAGAAGTTATTTTAGCAACAAGTAATGATTTGTAGCGGAATAAAATGTTTTGACACT
Source organism: Sipha maydis (assembly GCA_034509805.1). NCBI lineage: Eukaryota > Metazoa > Arthropoda > Insecta > Hemiptera > Aphididae > Sipha > Sipha maydis. The sequence continues at coordinate 3,955 of JASXSY010000803.1, read as the reverse complement.
CAATAAAATATAAAATTTGGTTTAAGTTCTAAACTAAGTTTTATTTACCAAGTAATAGTTTCATACGATTAACGATTTGTATCACTTTACATCCATTATTCAAGATTCAATTTTGTTAAAAGTAAAAATTTAAATATTGTGTTTGGCCTAATAATTAAAATTATTGGTACACACTAGTCGATAATCATCAGACAAGATTTTTATTCCGTGTTATAAAATAATATCAATTGTTTCACATTAACTTTATAATATACGGCTTTAATTATGAAAAGTAATTAATACTATCAAATCAATGTGTATAACATTCCAATATAGATACTAAGTTTAGAAACGTAGAATTAATTCAAAATTAATACATTTTAAAGACACGTGTCATAATTAAAACATTTTGTGTCTACAATATGTCTATACATAGTAATTAAGCATAAAATAAAATAAAAAGAAAAATAAAGACATGTAATAAATGTTCAAAAATATTGAGGGAATATGACGTGTTAAATTTATATTTAAAGTTATAAAGATCATGTCAAAAAAAAAAATTACAACTGCAGGAACTAATATTACAACTTACAAATATAATGTAGTCGGTGAATCGTACGGGGTTATTATTTTTTCTCTTGCAGTAGATGATATATTGTGAATATACCTAACCTAACAATAGGTCTATCCAACTGCATACCCTAAACGCCAATGAAAATTATATTTATTCTATTTTTTGGATACAGATATTTTTCTTTATAAGTTCACTTTAGTACATACTTTATACTCGTATATATTACTCGTACATATTGCTATAGCTTTCTTGTATATCCTGAACACAAAGTCTGGCTACCCTTATGTGTGGAACAATTAGTATACTATATGATAGGGGTAGGACATATATACGTATTAGGTATATTATAAATTAGATATTGAATAATACAAATTAATGTGCCTAAAATAAAAAATAAATATATTTTTTCTTGACTTGATGTGAGGAGTTATCCATTAATGATAGTCACGGCTTACTGGATTACTTAAAAACAATTATGTATATGCATTTATATACGCAATACCATATTATGAACCAAATTAAGGAATACATTATTTACATATTATTTAAAATATTTTATTTTTATATATTTCGATACAATAATAGAATCCAGGAATATTTATTTAACAAATGTTATTCTGAAAATAAAATAATTTTTGACATAGATCTAGGATCTTACTATATCTGGAAACAGTGTAATGATTATCTACTTAATCCAGGGTATATTATAGGAATAATATGAATAAATAATAATAATAATAATAATAATCATAATATAATATATAGAAATCAATAATAAATATTGATAAATAAACTAATTAAATTAAATTAAGGGATAATATTTCCATTGGCCCTCAGTTAGCTGTTATAATCATTCATTTAAGCATAACTTAATCATTTTTCTTTACTTCAATGAACAGTGAATAAAATATAAATTAGGGGTTCTGCCTTTAACTTTTGATATTAAACAATTTGCTATTTTGATAATGGATCTTAACTAACTTATACCAAAAAAATAGCATAATACAAATAAATTTAATTCTATATAATCAATTACCATATTGCGAGTAATTAATATTAAAAAATAAGTTTTTATTATTCCAAAAACACCATTTTACTTAGTTCCTATTAAAAATACGAACAGGTTATTACAATCAAAAATGTTATATTCAAACATTGAATAAAAAAATAAAAAATTACCTATAAATGCCGATTTTTTACGGTGCTCCTGATAATCTAACCACGGTGATTAATATTAATTTATTCAGGCTCAAAACCCGATTAATTATATTTTTAGTCTCGAGAAAATACAAACCCTCATCAGATAATGAATTTTTTTTACCTTTCTGGTGAGTTCACAGTATCATACTGAAGGTAGTGCCGCAAAAACCAGGTGTGCAGAGTGTGCATTGCACACAGGTCCTGGGTCTCATATTATATTATGGAGCCTCAAAAAGTCAAATGCGCAAAAATATATAACGATAAATATTTTGATTTGCACACGGGCCTTGAGTTGTTAGTTGCGGCATTGACTGAAGGCATGCAGTTAGATAACTTTTTAATTTTACCAAGTAAACGTGTGTACAAAATATGGCGTTCACATGTGAAAATCATTACAAAAATTGACTATTGTATAAATATCGTTGTAAGTAATGGTGTCTAAATGTTTGTCATCGCACTGTACTTTAAGAAAAATTGAAAGATTTTGATAAATTTATTATTTTAATACCAAAGTTGAACGAATGAGGCGGTATGTGATTATAGAGGCGATATACAACAGTGAATAATTGCGATACCCTACTTCGACAACTGTTTCTCTCGTTTATTTCTACGTCTATTTATGCGCTGCTCCGGTCTTTCTCTTTCACGCCATGGTTTCAATTGATTGTTATTGGCGGGGAGACAAGAAAAGCGCAGTCTATATATTTAGGTGTAACAGATATACGTGTTTACACGTATGAAATCGTTTTTTTTCGTGTCAATAAAAACTATCGGTATTTTTTCTTCTTGACTATACAATATTATTCGTCTGATATTTCCGCGGACAGAGGTCTTAAGAGTAAGAGACAGACGTCGCGTCGACTTCTTTGTCTTAAATATTGTCTAAAATATTACATGTAACTGTGTAAGTGTGTAATGAGTTCGAAAATATACGTTCCGCGCAATAGATATGGTTTTTTTGACATTAGAAGTAAACTGACACATATATTTCAATTGTAAGAAGAGCACTGCATCTCGTTTTTATATATAATATGCCGTTTAATCGTTTCAGGTTTTTTTTTTATAAACAAGTAAACATTTTAAATAAGCTAGGTTATTTCTATACCAAACAATTTTCTTCATTTTTTTTATAACAAACTGTAGCGGTGTACCTAAACGAAGATTAGTTTGTGAGGATAGGAGTATGAAATGTTCAAATTAATTTACTCATGAGCATGACATTAATTAGAATATAATTGTACTATTATGAAAATTGAATATTAAATTTTATCATAATACTCTTAGAAGGCAATGTTTGGTTATTTTAACATTATTTTTTATATTATTCAGTGGTACACCGAAAAAACATTCCAAAAATACCGATCTACAAGTTAGGTAATTTATTATAATTAGTGTTTGGAAAAATGTCGTTCATTCACGCGTTCGCGTTCATATTTTATCAACAACACGCGAACGTTACTAGCTTTCTTCTAACAGAACGTGAATATGAACAACGTTTATATTTTTAATGAATTCGATAAATATTTGGAGTGTTTAAATTCATAACCATTTTATAAATATTTGTATAAATAATATATAATGATTATAATATGTTCAAGTATAGGTTGCAAACATAATGTAAAATTTATCCATTGTATTTTGTAAAGGTCCCATTTATCAGGGGCGTATTTAAGGGGGGCTAGGGGGGCTTAGCCCCCCAAGTTACCAGAATAGCCCTCCCAATCAATTTTAGTTATACCAAAATATGTATTTATATTCTGTAAATTTTAACTAGTGTAATAACTCCAGTTGTAGCCAATACAATAATATTTCAAGAAATCTTAGTTGGTGGCATTAAGATAGATAAAATATTTTATCTATCTCAGTGTCTGGCCGTGATTTTTATCACCAGCTTCCACTGCTACCGAAAAGTTCTATATCTCTTATCTATTATATAATATTTAGTTAAGCGCGAAAACTCGCTATTGATCATGGTGATAATAATGATAAATGATAAGAAGAACTATTATATCATATTAAATAACGAACACTTAACAGAACTTAAACAAAGAAAAAATTCTCAATGAGTTTGCCAAAAAGCCAAGAAAATTAAAATTGTAATATTAGGTATGTAATGTAATTTGTATGACTACTATGACTACATTTTAAATCTAATGACAAAATATTATTATTGTACATATATCTATTTGAGAAATTGTTTTA
>JASXSY010000802.1:0-170233 GCA_034509805.1 Sipha maydis | reverse complement strand
CTCATACATCGTTCACTTGGCGCACGTATACTCGCGTCGATCACGATAACGACGCAAGAATTTATTTCCACGCAAGCACGCGCGTGGCACCGTGGATTAAAATTCCATGTATCATTATCAGTTGACACGCGCGTATCGATGCGAATTATCGAATTTTGATATAGTTTTTGACTAGAACATTCCCGTACAATACACGCAGCCATGAACGGTGAACGCGCATATTGTGGCGTGCTTACGCGCGTGTACGCGCGTCCATGTGAACGTGGCCTAATAGTATTGAATCATTAAAACAGATGGACCGTGGAGTTGTGCAAATTTATATTATATATTACTTATAACATACTACGCTCTAGCCCCTTTAAAGGAACATACCTCAAGTTCCTTGTCTGTATTCGACGTTTTTTTGTTTAAATATGAAAATAACGTATTCATTTTTTCTAATTATAATTTGTATACAATTTATTGTGTACACTATTATTAGTAATAATATAATTATGATTTGTATATATTTTTATAGAAAAAACAAATAAAACACTAAACGTGGACGACGAACGATTACGATCTTGAACTAGTAGCGTAGATTCGTGGTTGAGTTATGCCATGCTCGGAATCGTTCTAATTAAGTGTACTTTTAGTAACTAGAAGTTCACGAGGGAGGGAGGGAAGTCATGTTGACGAGTCGAAATCATGCAATCAAGCTTCCAAACTATTTTAATCATATTTTATGGAATTATCTACTGCGGGTCTAGAAAACTAGTTCCGTCGTTGCGATCGGTCAGCGTAGATTGTAGATAATCCGAGTCTTATAATTTTTATGTAGGTTATAAATATTCATTATGATTAAACATTAATATGTTTAAAAATGTATTATTTTCCGTTTATATCATAATCTCACAACAACAATTATATTATTCAATATATTTTTTTTTGTTATACTGTTTAATATATCCAGACGTAAACTCGACATATTAATCATATTTTATTATTATTTATAGAAATAATTAAATTAATATAAATCTGTTTTTGAATTTTTAATAAATTCAATTATTATGGAAATATTATAGTAATAGTACTATAAGTTATAATTACGGGATTCAGGGTGCTAGCAATAAAGTTCAGGGAGCTAAGCACCATTAACACCCCAGTGATTTACGCCTATGGTTTCGGTACAATTGATCAAAGGTGAATGTGAGACGATACGCGTGACATATTAGTGTACAGTAGTGATGGGCACAACCGATTAATTTAGATAACCGAATAATAGTCATATTTTACTCTAAAAAACCGACTAATAGTCGGTTATAATTTCCACAACCGAATAACAACAAATGGTTTAACGACTAACGACTATTGAAAACCAACTAATAGCTAACGAATATTTAAAACCAACTAACGACTGACGACTATCAAAAACTAACTTATAACTAATGAATATTTAAAACCAACTAACGAATTAATTTGTTTAATGCTTAGTTGATTTTTTTAGTTTAGGATAAAAGGTGTTAAAATATACAAAAACATAGTATTAACATACAATTATTTTAAATGTTTATTAAAAAATACAAGCATATCTAAATGTTTGCTGTCCAACCGATTCCATTTAGCATTTAATATTTCTCTTGCTTTTGTGAAAACTTTCTGAAGGTACAGAGGTGGCCGGAATCATAGAATGGGTATCATATGATGGGTTATTTGTATAATACTATATGTATAATATACGAAATATTCGTTTGTCGAATTATATTCGAAATCATATTCGTTAGTCGGTTTATTATTTATATTAGTCATTAAGTCATTAATCAATATTAATAACCGACTTATTTACTTATTTTTCACCACCGATTAATTCGTTAGTCATTAGTCCGTTTTGCACATTACTAATGAACACGCCGCAAATGTTCGTGCAAATTAGATGTCCCATGGCCATTTTATAATGGGTTGAACAAATTAAGCAAACTGCTTCATTTGTGGTGTTTGGCAATTTTTTAAAGTATTTCCAAACGTCCGACGTATTTTTTCTGGACTTGATTGTTTAAACTTTAAAATATTGCGGACCACGATATACTGAGTAGTCACTAGTCACTAGTCAACTAGTGAGTACTGACTGAGCGATTAGTGATTATTGATTACCAAAATAAATAAAAATGACCAAATAAAATATAGACGGACGGAATTAACTCTTTATTTTCTATAAATAGTTTGGTAAATATTAATAAGCTCTGATAATCTAATATCGTTATATTTATGTGTTATTTCAGCTGGATTTTAATTTGGTAGCCTGGTAGGTAATAACTAGTGTTTATTTTCATAAGATAATTGATTATTTATTTTATTCATTAGAAAAATGAAAAATTATTCGTTAGATGGTTTATTATTCGGTAGTGATTAGTCAGTGTTAATAACCGACTTATTTTCTTATTGTTTACTACCGACTAAGTCGTTAGTCATTAGTTGGTGCTGCCCATCACTAGTGTACAGCATATTTGTGTATTGTTCTGTATTAGGAGTGCTATATTATTGTTACCTTATTTTATTTGACGAAATCCAGGACAGTTTTTTTTTTTTTTTTTTATCTCGTTGACATAACTTTCATTGGTCCTTTAACTATAAGGATACAATTATTACAAAAATATATTTATACAATAATTATTTACTACTGCGACGTCCTCCTCCGGGATAGAAAGTCTGAAATGAACATTGATTATAGTATTATTCCGTGTTACAGTAGTACTGCATTATTGTGATTAGCTCATTACAACTGACAAAATATTAAATAATGATCGATTCCTTTAGCGATAACTACAACTATCATGTGGAAACGAAAAAACGAAGAACGTATTCGAAAAAAATAATAGTCACTTAGTCAGTAAAATAATTAAAAACAGATTTCGTCGGTCAATTATTCAACATTTTATTTTATCATGACAATAATATTATGGTTTTTTCGAACTAAAATTTAATAAAATACAAACATACATTATTAAAGAATCTGTCCGGGACGTTTGGCAACCCTAATTTAGGACGTATTGTAGCCACTATAAGACAAGGCGCACACTGAGATGCAGTTGACGCAGCGCAGCATAGTTTTTTGTAATCTATTAGTTAGAATGTACTAGCGCATATTGGTAGGCAGGGCAGGGTAAAGAAGAACTTTGCCGGTGTCGGCCTGTATCACGCAATGTTCGCTACACAGTTTACTGCACACGTGTCAAGCAGTTTTACTTAAATATATATTAAAATAATCATGTAGTTCGACCATATTTGTATGTACTATAGACCGATTATATACAAAGATGGCAAGAAACTGCGTTTCAATGTGCGGTCATGTGAGTAGAGCAATTCTAATCTGCCCTGTCTAACCTAACCTTCCCTGCGTTGCACTACGTCTCAATGTGCGCCTTGCCTAACTAATTATACACGACATAGTAATACGCGTGTAGGTTTATATTTTTATTCTTGCCGATAGTCGATCACCAAAACTGTTATTAACTTTCAATCATATTATACATTTTGTGCTAAATAGAAAAAAAACCATTCCGAACTAGTTTATTTTTTATGGCTTAGTTACCTTCGAATTGCATTAAATTAACTGTTCGAATCAGTTACAGCCGTTATGTGTAAATCAGATATAGTCACAGGCCCGGCTTAAGTGTTTAAACAAACATAGTGAAATTTACATTTGCCGCCCCTTACTTGTAAATATTACAACAAATATTTTTTTATACATAAAAATTGTCCCGTAAAAATGCCGCCCTAGGCGTGGGCCTTTGTCACCTACCCCTTGAGCTGGGCGCGTATTTTGCAAATGTAGGTACACTCAGAACCGGGTGGCTCTGATTGGTCCAACTTGAATTGCCGCTATCATTATTAATATTATTATTATTTTACTACCTATCAATAATTTACGTTATAGAACGTTACAGGAATACGGTTTCAATAACAACGATTATTAGCCTAGTATTATTTACGAAATAAAGTAACTTATATAATAATTGAATAATATAAAAAAATAAATCCAATTACCTAGTTAGAAAAACTAAATAAATATGAATACACTAAATAAAACTGAACAATTTACCTATAAAGATGTATTTAGATTCCGTTTATCTTCACCATTAATGATAATAAATAATAACGTTTTGCTTTTTTTCTTATACTGTAATTTAAAAATTAAAAGTTATTAATAATATTATAATATTATAAAATAAAATTAACAATATAATTAACCATTTAACCATATTATATTATGACACATAATATATTATAAAAATATATATTGAAAAGCGAATTACAATATAATTAATTAAAACTATTTTCAAATTGGATTTCTTTTTTTATATTATTTAATTATTATATAAGTTACTTTAGTTCGTAAATAATACTAGGCTAATAATCGTTGTTATTGAAGCCGTATTCCTATAACGTTCTTATCATTAAATAATTAAAATATGGATGTATAAAATATAAGTACTGTCAGTATAACAGTATATACGAGTATCTTCATGAATACTGTATTATTATTATTATTAGATACTTAATTAAAATAATGATAATAATAATAATAATAATAATAATAATAGCGGCAATTCAAATTGGACCAATCAGAGAAACCCGGTTCTGAGTATACCTACATTTGCAAAATATGCAAGCCGGGCTTGTATAGTCATGTTGATCCGTCATAAACTCATAACTCATAGTAATTCACCGTTCATCAAAAGTTAAGTTAGCCTAACGATATAATTTAATGTTATATTTATGGCGTCTAATTGTCTGATACAAATTAGATTTTTTTTCAATTATAATTAATTCAAAATACCTTTGATAACCATCAAAATACTCGTTGATGTACGCTAAACAACTATCGACAAATCGTTATGTTCTACCGTTATAGTTACATAGTTACTGTATTAGTTACAAAAAGCGTTTTACATTTACAACATATTCTATTGATTTTTTTGCCACGTGAATCTAGAAAGACAAAGGATCCGTAACATTTGCTGGGTCGCACATTTTGCAAATATATATTGTTGTCTGTTAAATTAAAAGTCACTGTAACATTCGTCGAGAACAAAATAAATGGTTAGAACTGATTTGCATCTACTTCTACGGCTGGTATACACACACACACACACACACACACACACAAACACATACATAAATACAGCAGTGCGCGATTCTTCATCTATAGATGTGAGTACCAGGAAAAATGTACGACGTTTTTTTGATTTCGAAAATCGTTATTCCACAACGCAAACAATGATCACTGATATCGAAAACGGATCGGCCAATGGCCGGGCGCCAAGACGCCCCATGATCCCTCCTACGGAAAAACAAAACAGCGGCGGAAAATAAAAAAAAATTCACACGATTCTTATTACGAATTAACGTGGTCGTAAAACACTTGATATACTTATTGCACTATGTTGTTATTATACATGAAACGTACCTAATTACTATGTTGGCAGACGCGCACGCGCGCGCGCACACACAACGTCTCCTAAATCAAACGATACGCGGCGGCGGGTTCGCATGGAAAAGCCCGACGCGACCGCGCGCCACAACGGTGTGATTACGTACGCGCGGTATACTTTTTCGCGCACCTCCCACCCGCGGCCGGTGGCGCGGCATCGTGTCGTCGGTCAGCGCCGTCGAGCTCAGTGCGCGCCCTCGTGCTCGGCGCCGGTCCCGCGCGGTCGACAGAAGCGCACGGCACGCCGACGATGATCGCCGGCCACCGGAGCAGCTGCACCGTGCCGCCGCGGGCCATCGCTCACGCCGGATGAACGCCACCGGGTGCGTGACCGCACTGGGTGACGGCGGCGAGGCGTTCGTCGTGCTCCTGTCCGACGACGACAACGGCCGCCGCCACAGCCGCCGCCAACGTCAGTCGGACCACCCACAGCTGCCGCCGTTGCCGCCGTTGCTGGCCACCGCCGACCCGTACAAGTCGAGGCCACGCCGCAAGGACAGGGGCGCGTTCGTGGTGCTGCCCGAGCCGCCCGCGGCTACCGCCCCGTCGTCCGTACCGACGTCGTCGTCTCAGCCGACCGGCTGCAGCGGCCGCGTCAGCCCGTTCCGCGGCCATGGGTTCAGAACGCCCGAGAACGGACGGTCCCGCGCGTCCAGCCCGTCGTCCGAACCGCTCAGGAGACAGTCGTCCGAACCGCGGATCGTCGCTGGTAGCCAGCAGCCCACCGCAACCAAGCAACGATTGTCCGTGTCCACGAAGGATTTGTCGGCGACCGGCAAGCCGCCGTCCGTGCCGTCCGTCAAATCTTCGCCGCGTAGGAAGCCCGGCCGGTCCGGACCGCCGACCCCGCGGAAGCCATCGCCCGCATCGCCATCGCCTCAGGTATCGCCTAGAACACCGAGACGGTCGCAGCCACGCACTGCGGCCAAGCCGGCCGTCGCGGCCAAGCCGACCGTCGCGGCCAAGCAAGCCGTCGTGGCCAAACCGGTCGTCGCGGCCAAACCGGCCGTTTCCATCAAGCCAACCGTTGCAGCCAAGCCGACGACCGGCGCCAATAGAACGGGCGTCGCAGCCGTCAACCGATCGCAGCCCGCGGTTAGATCGTCCCCCCGGATGTCCAAGAAGTACCCGGCAGTGGCCACCGTAGCTTCCAATAAATCGGACCACACGCCTGCACCGAAAACCGCGGCAAGCACGCAAGGCGACTTACACGTGACGGCGACGACAGCGGCCACGACGGCGACGGCCGCGACGACGACGGCTGCAACGACGGTGGCATCGCCGTCACCCTCATCGTACACGCCGTCCACGACCGTTGCACCGGTGGTCGTGCCGGTGACCGCGGACACGGCCGTCGCATCGGTCGCGCCAACATCTGCGGTCACCGTCATGCCGGTCACCGCGTCTACCTCGGCGACGGCCATCGCGACAGCGCACGCGGCCAACGCCGTCGCCTCGGCCGTTGTAGACGGCGGCCCGATCGTGACGGCCGTGCCGCCTCCCGCGGCCATAGCCGCTAACACGTTGGCCACCCTGTCCGTCGTCGGTGCCGGCGCGGACGCCACTGCGAAACCGCTTCCGAGTACGACCGGATCCCGCGAACCGCCGGCCATCGCTGCCATCGCTCCGCCGAAACGAAACGGGTGCACCGTGGTCTCCGCGGAACCGGTGACCACGCAGCGATCGACCGACAAGTTAACGACAACAACGCCGCCGCTGTCGTACGAGCTGGAGGAGATCGTGGTGAAACCGGAGACGGAAAACCAGTGCGGCAGAACGCCCGCCCGGCTGTCCGTCGGCCGAGGATGCACCGACGGGAACACCACACCGTCGACCACGACCAGCAGCAACGGCCACAAGACGGTCGCGTGGGCAAGGTAAAAATTGAGCACAAAAGATTGATTTCAAACCGTTGTCGCGCAATAACGTTTGCGTTGTTCACGGTATAGTTTCATGTTTTTTACATTTATAATGGCGACCACCCCGTATCGCGTGATCCAAGCCAGTTTTATTACGTACGCTATTTCGCGGCGCCATGCGCTAGTCCAAACTTGTTATGTGTACCGCTAATACGTACGACAACAAGTACTTCGAAATTACGATACAAATACCTATTACCTATATTACACCAGTGGCGTATTTTGGGGGACATCTTCCATGTCTGGACACCCCCCGACTTCAAAAGCCCTAATATATTGGACATTGGTGTTTCGCCATAACCTACAACATTTCTATTTAACCATTTACATGAGTTTCAAATGTAAAACTTTTTGTCGATTCCTAACATAGTAAATTATTAAAAAGTAAGCTCAATGTTTTTTTCATCAGTAAATAATACTAAAAAAGTTGTTTATGATGTTACATAAATGTTGGTCACCCCTCGAGAAATCACCTAAAATACGCCATTGTATTACTCTGTTGGTTTTGTAAGAATGTGAAGCGTATCATGATTATTAATACACTCATAGTGTACGTGTTATTAAAACTTATTTTCTATATAAAGGATGATAATATTATAAAAGGTGTTTAAAAAAAAATGTATACTTTACACAGAATATTGTAATTGGCTTTATTTTTGATTGGGCAAGTCGCGGGTTACTTTCCGTAAAAATAAAATATTACATGTAATCTTTATATTTGTTTACACCTGAAAAATAATAGTTGTTTTTTTTTCGTACAATTTCATCATTCTTTCAATGTTTACTTTTTCTTATATCTACATTGGGGTACAATGTACAATGGAAACTATTGAAGTACTACGTTCTTTATGGGTACACAAAAATTATGGTATACTGATTAATATTTTATTTATATTCTGAGACTTAAAATAACCTAGAAATAATATAAAATGACCAACACGTTTTATACACTTGATGTTGATTCTTTTTTGACATCCGGTAGACCAGAAAAAACTTTGGAACATGTCAACTTCATACACATTTTATTTTCAAATTTGTAGTTAATCGTTAAAATTACCCTGGACCTTGAGAATAACCACCACTATGCTTTTTAATGAATTATCTGCACGCGCAACTGCAGAGAGAAAATTGTGAATGCTCAAAAACATTTTCGCGCGAGTAAATTATACACATTTTTACGCATACTCGTCAAAAATCGTTTTCAAACGTTTATTATGTTTCTTACTGAAAATTCTCTTTGGACTTGGGGTGCGTGGCGTAATCATGACTCAATGCTGAATAAACACAATATCATAACGTTCGTAAACACGAGTACGTGCGTTTGGTCGAACGGGATAACATATAGGTATATGATAAGGTAGTACGATGACGATGTGGGAGGGGAGGGGTAGGACAACACAACACTCGGTGTGTCGAAAAAGAAAGAAAAAACGGCTTGCTCGCACGTTCGATATAGCTGTGTCCGCACGGTGGTCTTACATTGTACAAAGTCACGCCACTAAGAAGTACTCAAATGTATATACATAATATAAGTAATTAGGTCGCCCCACCAAGTACTACATATATCTATATACGTATGTATATTTGTATACGAGTGTACATATATATATATATATATATATACATATTTCGGCTGTGGCTGTGGCGGGTAACTCATGTTTAAGGCCGCGCGAACATGCGATGCAGTTTCTTTTCGTGCTAACTGGCGTGACCGTAAGTACAAGTGTCCTGTATGCGTGCCTGTACGTGTGCCTGCACGTGTGTATGTGTGTGTGTATGTGTTAGTATTTGTAGCAGCAGCAGCAGCAGCAGTGCTACCCCTTTGCGCGTTGTTACCACCGTACACAGTTCACTATTTCAAATATACATCGTTCTTATTCTTGAGCACCCCGTTCTTTTTTATACGTGTAAATATATATATGCATAAATGTCTTGCCAACCAAGTATACAAAGTTCCTCCTCCTCCCCTTCTCTAGTATATGGTCACTACTTACTGAGTATACATATATAAATATAATACATAGATTCACTACTAGCGCCACCGGTACCGCCACTAGCCCAGCCATCTTGCCCTCCACCACTACCCGTAGTAAGACGTGTGCGGGGAAAAAATAATAAATAATCACCTAGAGCTGACCACCGCCTCAGGCGAAAAATTCACTGGCAGTAATAAAACTTTACTTTTACGCGGTGAACTTTTTTCGGGTCAAATTCTCCGTGTGCGTGGGTGTGAGGAGGCTAAACGAACGCTTCTACCCTGTGTACGGGTGTGTATGTATGAGTATATGTTTATGTATACACACACATAGACACCGTGGATACACAGCGGAAATACGTCCGTCTTGTACGTTTAGCGATGATGGGCCGAGAACGTCCCGATTTCACTGCGGCTAATGCTGCCACAATGGTCGACGTCTATTCCGTTGGTTTTCCGAACGTCAGGTTTGAGAGCTGTGTATAACGAACAGCAATATTATACGATATTAAAGTTAGCCTTGCATACACACATTGTAATAACACCATAATATTGATATTATATACAACTATTGATACCGAATGGTTTAACAACACTCCCAAGATACTGTAGATCGATTTAACGTGAATTAATCTTTACAACGGTTGTAACGATTATAATGTGTGATACAGGACATTTTAATTCGTCCGGATAAAGGATAGTACTTATCTACTATGAAAAGGTCGTGTTGCACTGTAGTTTTTATGTCGTTTGATCGGTATTTAATAAAATATTAAATTACTACAGTCCAAGAAATTTTAAGTCTTATCCGATTATATGTTTTTCCAAGTGACATAACTCTATAGGTTTTTCCGAAGTTTAAATCTATTTTATTGACTGTATACTTGGTCTGCATTTGTTAATCCCCTTATTCACCATAGAGATGACATTTAACCGCAATGCCGCATCTTACATTTTAATTACCTACACGTAGATATTAAATCTATTGGTAATTACTTTTTACTAACAATAGATTAAAAGTCATGCACTGAAATGCAATAAATAAACAAATAAATAATTTCACACTTATATATTTTAAAAATATCAGTCAGTGGTAGATATGTTCTACGATATTATTTATTGATTAATGACATAATATATAACTGTATTAAATTAGTCTTTTTGAAAAATAATGCTCACTATGATTGCGTATTAAATGATTAAAATTTCGAATAATAAAATTAATGTTTAAACTGTTTATCGGCATTCTCACATTCACATCATTATATTAGAGGGACCATAATACGTCCTGTTTAAACAGAATTGTCTTTTATTTCAGCTTTGTATCATGTTAGTACTGACAAACTCAGTTATTTGAGTTCTTTTATCCCTCTCAAATCAATAGTTGTAAAAAAAAAAAAAATAATGGCTTTCATCAAAGTAGATTTCATCTTTTAAATTTAATAACACTTTCAGTACAAAACGAGCAGCTTTTATGTTTTAAATTTTAAAAATACTTATTTGTTGTTATTCTAATTATCTTATTATCTAATTATCTTAAACTAATTTATATTAGTTTATATTATCATTAATGATGTATATCGATGTATTCGATTTAATCATTATGAATTATTTTATGTATAAGGTTCAACTCGTGAACATTTTAAGTAGAAAAATGAATAAATAAATATGTATTAATATTTTTTAAAGGTATACGTATTATGAAAAATACCAGTTTTCACCTTCGCGCAATGCAGTTGAATTTTAAGCATGTTACATAAATATTTGTTATATATTCTGTTACTCCGGTATCGCTGACCACAGGACAACATTCACATACTTTAGTAACATCATATAGTTCTAGAATTCTTGAATTGAGGATAGACGAAAACGTCATAAAACTTTGTATAAAATCGATCTAGGCATTTTTAAGAAAAAAAAATGCATATATATATATATATATATATATATATATATATATTATACTATAGATATGGGGATTCGAACGGTTATTATTAATGAATAAAAGAAATATAAAAAATATAACTGTAGATAAAATATAATTAATATTCAAAAACTATTTCAATTTTAAATATCTTATTACATAGATATGGATGGTTCTCATTCGTTATCATCTGATGGAACGTAATAAACTAATACATAATATTACCTTGTAAATTTATAATAACAACCAGATTATGTATAAAAATATATTTCTGTTTTATTATTATGTTAAATGCATATGAAAAACAAAATACTTTTTTTTTTTGTTAGGTGATATTATTTTTATTTATTCCCTAATCATCATTTCCATGTGTACATGTGTCATTTGAGATGCCATGTTGTTGCATAACCATATTCATTTACTCCATCTGTTTTTACTATTAGCTCGGTCGATTGTTAACTGCCGTCTGCCAAGTCAACACATTATAGTCATTGGACGGAGACCAATTACAATATAACATTCACTTATAACTTATTCACAACGTATTATTACCTAAGCGTCATCAAAATACTATTCCTATTTTAATATTTAAAATCACATTTTTTTGAGATGTCATCACTTTCAACATTTTTTTTTTATTTTCTTAAGCCTAACAATATATTAGCTTTTATAAGTAATAGAAAATATTTCTAACAAATAGAACAATTTTACGTTGTTCTTCTTATATACAAAATGTTTGAACTACAATATTATACTTCGATTATCCATGTTATGAAAAAAATTATATTATTATTATTGTTATTACATTATGAATAGGGCCCGGATTTCAATGCAAAATGCATCTTTTTCTGGTTAATCTTAGACAATGCTTTCCAAGTTTATAATTTGATTCATATAACAGAGACTTCAAAGATGAAATTTTTATTTTGCATTTTTTGTTTTTTTTTTGCATATTTCAATATTTTTTTCATTTTTAGAACATATTTTAGCATTTTTCGGTCATTTTTTCGTTTTTAATGCATATTTGGTAAATAAACTATACAAATTTAGCCCATTCAAAAATATTATATAAAGATAAATTATTTTCTTGATATTTAAGTAGGTTTAACGGGGTATCCATATAACTGTCAATCTTTATTTTTCGATTCAGTTTTTATCATAATTTATTATTGACTGTGGAGTGTCACCCGTATTCGGTCAAAAATCACGTTCAAATAAGTCTGTTCGTATTACATTGCGGTCATAACATTTGCTTGTCAGTAAAAAGTCAATTTTTCAAATTTTCAGTTTTTTTTTAATAAAATAATAAATATAAATTACATCTTATTTAAAATTTACAAATCGTGTAAAAAAAAAAATATAATATATTTATATTTATTATATTTATTATATATATATATATATTGCATTTTTAAATTCATTTTTGTGGTAAAATGCATTTTTTTAGAGCATTTTTGGCTCTTTTTAGAGCATATTTGTATAGTTTTAATTGCATTTAAATCCGGGCCCTAATTATAAAGCTTGTGGTTTTAAAACCTAATATTTAAATATAAACGCTCAATTGTATGCTGTCGCATATCTGACAATAAAATTAAGTAAAATTATGTTTCTTTTATCGAGAGATGTGATTTATGCTTGAATAAATAATAAATGTTGACAACTTTTCTTTTCGTTTAAAACTTACACCCAAGGGCGCCCATTTGGGAAGGGAGGTCAAAGGAGTGACATGTCCTCCTTGAAAAATGTCGAAAATCTTGGAAAATTATTTTCTATGATCAGAATCTATTTATTTATTTAGATAGAATTTAAAAATTTAATTTAATATCTATAATTTGTTTATGAAAAATCGATTTATTTAGTTTGGCAAATCAGGCTATCAGTTATAAATACAACACACTTTTTCGTTTCTATTCTATAGATAATTATCAATTTTTAAAATATTGTATATTTCCACAAATACGATATGTATATGCAGGGCCGGCTCTAGACAAAATGTATACATAGCTAAAATCAAAATTTGCCGCTCTTTCGTGTTTGATCTCTCTGTTTACCCCTTGTCCCTTTAACCATATTCTCAAACATATTCACGTGTACTTCGGGTTTAAGTCACAGTACACCTATTTGTTATAGTTATAATTAATAATTCATAAAAAAAATATTTTTGTTCAACTATAGACAATTAATTAATTGCATATAAATATTATTAAAGGATAAGCATTTTATTTTTCATTACATTTATTTAGTTCACATTTTTATTAAAATTTAAGAGGATGTGACACCCACATGTATTTTCTCTGTCTTCAACTTCAAACAATTTTTTCATCAACTAGTCTTTTGTCTGCTGTCAATTCACCAGACATTTTATTTTTAAAACGCCTTCCTTTTTTTTTTTATAAAAGTACTTGACAAAAATATGTTATCTGTTCCATAAATTTTTTCCAAAAATGGTTTGTAAATATTCAATAAATTCAGTAGTTCTTATAAAATTTCAAAATTATTAACCCTTTCGATTAATTTTGCTTTTAAATTATGCAACAGATTATATCCTTGGGTATAATTTAATTTTTTCGACTGTAAGCAAGATGATGCAGATGAACTTAAAACGAACAGTGACTGAATTACATATGCTGTCAATATAGTTTCAAACTTCAGTAAGTTGTTTATAATATTCAGAGCTTCTGATTTTGCACAAAGATCAAAAATCTTTACTATTTTCAATAGCTAGTAATGCTTTGACAACTGTTATAAATCTATGTATTTCTTTATTTGGTGTGAATAATGGATTAAATACGTTATTTAATGCAACATCTCTGCTCCACCACCTAGTTTGTCTTATATTTTGAAGCCGTAACATTTTTTTCACTTCCAACATAATTTTCAATAACATTTTGTTTCCACATTTCCATTCTTTTATATGATTGACTAAAAATATTTAGCCAAACGATTCAGTAATCCAAAAAAATGTATAGCTTTTGAACAGGAATTAGAAGCTTGTGTAAGTGTAAGATTTTAAAAAATGACTAAAGCAATTTGTGTGAATAGAGGTGTATCTTTTTTAATGAGAGCTTGTAAACCATTGTGAATATCACTTAAATTCACGGCGCCATCATACGCCATCATACGCCATCATACGCCTGATTTACAATATTAAACAGAGATAACCCAATATTTTCTAAAACATTTTTAATTAAGTTATATAAATCGATTGCCTTTGATCATTCTACTGATAAAAATTTAATTAACCGTTCTTTTACATCAGTTTGAATCACATAACGGACACATATAGCCTATTTATCGGTTACACTTACATCCTGGGTAGAATCTATGAGTAAACTAAAAAGTGTAGCATTTTTTACTTCTTTTCCGATTTCTTCTTGTATTTACTGTGAAATTAAATTGATTATTTTATTGATAGTAAATTTTGAAATAAATGTAACAAGTGATTCACGTCCACGTCCTGCACTTAAAGTTGAACGAGTTTTACTTTTTTCAATCGCAATATTTAGGTATTTTTCAAGAAGTGGGTAAAATTTAGACCAATACTTAATAACTCCAAAAAGTTTCCATAGTTCATACTTTTATTGTCTAGTGTATATTCTTGTTTTCCTTTATGAGCTCTATAAGCAATACCTTGTCTGCCATTATTAATAATTCCTTCAATTATTCTTGACAGGAAAAGTTTACGTTCTTGAACTTGAATTACTCGACAATTAATGTCTTTTAACTTTCGACGTCTTTAACTTTTTTTACTTGCATATAAGCGTGAACAGCTTCATCGTGTGTTTTAGAATTTTCTTGTACTTTAATTTGCTTGTTAATATTTTTAGTGCGTATTTGTACACCTTGTATGAAAATGGATTCTTTATTTACTG
Source organism: Sipha maydis (assembly GCA_034509805.1). NCBI lineage: Eukaryota > Metazoa > Arthropoda > Insecta > Hemiptera > Aphididae > Sipha > Sipha maydis. Next base: position 155,073 of record JASXSY010000802.1, on the reverse strand, counting down.
AAAAGGCTAAATGCACGGCACAAAAAAGCTTTTCATTTTTCCTATCAAATGATAACCAATTTCTAGGAATTTGAGTGTTATCAGTATTAGATAATGGATGATAATGTATTTTATATGCATTAAATGTTAAATTATTATACTGTGGCTGTATAGAATGATTTGACATGAAACGTAGTTTTTCGGCCAACGAAGAATTATGAGAAAGTGATTTAAAATTATTTGAAAATATGTCTATCAGAAAATTATTATCTAAGTCTAAATCCGAACTTTGTGCTACTTCATGTAGAGAATCATTGGGAATAATATAATTTCCATATCAACAATATTTCTTTTATCAAATTTAATTGATGAAGGAATGGAAAGCTGTATATTAACGTTAAGATCTTGTGTTAATTCATTATTTGAGCATTTCATGTCAAACATTTCATCTTTCGGGATATTAATTATGTTAGCATCGTAACAATAGTTATCATATTGTTTAATAATATTACTGCACGATGGTTCAGAAATTGACGATTGTATATTTACTATTGCATTTTGTGTTGAGTTAGTAATTGATGGTACTAAGTCAAAATGCAAGCAACTTCAATAGATGGTCGCGTGCTCGGTATAAATTCAAAATTGAATTTTTAATGATTTTTGTCCTGAGTAGGACTTGAATTTTTGTCTATCAGTTTCTTTTTTTCTTATCCATCCAGAACTACGTTTTAATTTTACAGGGTATTTATTGCCATCGTCGTCACCATTACGTTTGTCCATTTTAAATTGAAAATATGTTACTAATCTAAATGCCAAACAGTATTAAATTTATATATTTATATAAAAATGTAAAACAATTAATTTAACCCATCATTATACTAATACTAAAATAAATTATTGATGATAATATAGAAAACTAAACTAGAAGACTGTTTCCGCTTGAAATCATCTTCTTGGTCCAATGATATATCATTGGATTCAAATTTAACACAATATACATTAAAGCAGTATTTGGAACGTTCAATAAAATAGTAAACGCGTTCATGGCTCGTTCATGTAAAATTAAACGCGTTTTTTCAAACATTGCATTAAAGTGACCCACTTGACATATTATATACAATGGAACGGTACCCACTTGCGACTAGCCCGCATTTTAATATATAACATAATAATTTGTAATAAAATATTATAATTTACAAATTATAAATTCTATATTAAGATAAATTTAGTTTTAAAATTATTTTATATCATTTACAAAATCCAAAAACCGTGACTAAAGTCTAAAGAAATAAAGCAAAGAAAAAAATAAAATTTATTTTATATTTTTCAGTCTCTATACTTTATACCTAACAATTTAATTTTAGTTATCTCGTAGTCAGACTTTTATTAAGCTTTTGTGCCCCCACCGGGTCCCATGCATGACATTGGGAGTGATGAAAACCGTGTAAAATATATGTAAAATATATGTAAAATATATATATGTATATATATGTAAAACCGTGTAAAATATATGTTTAGTAAATATATCGTATGAATTCAATTATTTAGATAAATTAATTTTATTTCTGTTTTTTGTATAATACGTTATGTTTTGATACGAATTAGTTATGAACTATGATTTATGTTTAGACTTAGATTATATACCTATTTACTAATATGAAAAAAAATGATGTTTTCCAGTTATCCAGTTATTACAATTACTAGGTTTCACTACGTGTCGTTTATACCTGTTAAAATAATCACTGACATTACCAAACTATAACAAAAATTCAAATAAATTACTAATTACTACACCTACTTAATACAGTTTACAAGTTATTAAAATGAAATATTCCTTACCTGGTAGTGTATAAACGATGTTGTTGTTCTGACTATTGGATGGAGAATAAACGCCGTTCAAAACTGTCGCTTCATTTTCAATTTGAATTAAATAACATTTCATAATTGTATTTAAAATTAAAATAATCAACGGTTAATGATGGGTTTGATCTACACGATATAATAAAATGTTCTTTCGTCATCAAATATATGTTTATGTAGATTGCTGTGCAGCGCGGGTACAGCCGTAAGCCTGTATAGGGATTTAATTGGAACGATACAAAAATTGAATAAGTCAATAACAAAAATAAATTAATGTGAATTAATTTTCGTCAAAAACATTGTGCACTATCCAGCGTTTAAAATTTGTCACATTATTATTATTATTATTTAAGATACATTTTTGTCTGATTTAAATTTTATTTTTATAAATAATGCAGAGCAAAATTATATATTACGGCTGACAGGCCAGTCCACCCCTGGTTATAGATAATGTCAGTAAAATCATAAGTGCAGTGATTAGGTTAGGAAAAAGCTCCACCTTTACTTACCTTTAATTACCGTTTACTTTTACATATGAACTCCAAAACCTTGCATGGATCGCTTTTTTCATTCTTTGAACATCTTTTAAATGCGATAAGTTTTTGATGTGATTATACAGCATTAATATCTGTGTTTAAGCCATTGTTAGAAATGAAAGAAAGTTGAAGATCCTCGCAGTGTTTTAATAATTCATTTTCATCTTCAATTATTGATATGTTGTATAAGAACGAAAATAAACTGTTATGTTCAGATAACTTACCAAATCTTTTAATTACAGACTGAATAACTTGATTAAAAAAAATTAGCTTTAAAATGCATTTCTGAATCATTTATATGGTTATCTTGAGATTCATAATCAAAATGAGTCATCTTATATCTCGATCTTTGTAAGCTATCAAATTTGTCATCAATTTCAACTTTTTTAACTTCCTTCACAGTTTTTAATGTTTTTTAAACCCTTCTTCAGAACAATAATCTTCCAAGAACTTTTTTATGATGTTTAATTAGTTAATAGCTTCCGATAGATAAAGCGATCGTGATGGAAGAAGTTTCCTCGAAATATTAATTTCATATAAAATATCATACCATATGATTACTCTACGTTACAGAACTACATCACTACTGTGATTAGCTCATTACAATTGAAAAATAATAATAAATGGTCGATTTAGCGATAACTAAAACTATCATGTGTACACGGAAATATGAAGAACGTATTCGACAAAAATCATAGTCACTTAGTCGGGAGAATAATTAAAAACAGATTTCGTCAGTCAATTGTTTAACATTTTATTTTATCGCGACAATAATATTATGGTTTTTAGAACTTTATTTTTTTGCTCTTTTAAATCGATGACGGATCCGGAACTGTTTTTCACATTGCTTCGGGATGGCCGCCATCGTTTATTTATTAAGGATAAATATTATAATTTGGACATACATGGGCACTTTCCGATGACCACGCAGTTAAGGGCAATCAAATGCCGATCGGGAAGTGTCCACGTTAACGATACTGCGCTGGGTGGCTGTCTTGCCTTCTGGTTTCGCGGCCTCGCTGCACGTTCAGTCGTCGTGTATGGTTTTACGAACCAGAGTTTAATAAAATACAAACATATATTATTAAAGAATCATTCCGGGACAATCGGTTGTCCCGATATAAATCACTGGGACACCGAGGCGCCATACTCGAAATAGGTACTGTCCCGTCCAAACCGGGACGTATAGTAACCCTAAATGTTATATAATAACATGCGTTATCTTAAGTTTAATTTTGTTGAATAATACATTTGTATGTGTTGTACATAAACCGGCCCATCCAAAACTAAAATTAGTTGATTGCGCCTAATACTTATCAGTCATTATTTTTTAATAATAAAAATATAATAATTAAATAATGAATTTTTGGTCCATCTTTGTTTCAAAAACGGTATCACGACTGGTCATGTCCCAAATTGAGGGCCTTTTTTCGATTTCATCGATGAAAAATTCATTAATGAGTTCTTCTATTGTTGATGAAAAAAGTACGTAAGTCCTTGAAATACACATTGCAACTGAACACGTCAATGCAAACCTGTACAATGTTCAAAACCGCGTCAACTTGCGCTGACGCGCGTTGACAGGTTTTTTGCGTTATCGCAGCGTTGAACGCGCGTCGCCATCCAACGCGCGTTACCATGTGTACAGTTCATAGCAATTGATAATAATTGTAAACGAGCGTTTGGCTAACGCGCGCTTAACGCTCTCCATGTGAACCAAGCCTTAATATCGTAGTGTCGAGTGTCGTATTTAATCATAAAATAATAAGTGCTTTTATTAAATGAAAAAAAAATATGTATTTACTCTAAAACGTCAAGACCCAGAGCCAGAAACAAATTCTTCAACCATACACGAAAGTAAGTTTACAATAGGAATCTATATTATAATAATGTGTAAAATATACAAATATACTAGATATTAGACGGATCTAGATAGATTATGCATTTTAATAGTAACTTATAACATAGATTTCATTATCATTAATTATTTATTAATCAATACTAAATAATTGGAAAGTATAATTAAATGCCAAGTAGCTTATAGTAGTATGGTAAGTGGTTTAATTTATTACTTATTTATTTAACTTATAACTGTTTTATTTTTTAGAAGATGAAGAAAACTATAAAAAATCGAAAATTATAAAATATGTTAAAATCTAAACTACAAAAGTTGACGGCGAAATTGCCGTAGTCGATGTGTCAACACCATATAAGTTATATAAATGTTTTTTTCATATAAGGAAGTTATTTTATTTATTTATTGTATATTTATTTTAGGTATTAAATAAAATATGTTTTATTAATATTTAATTACTTATTAAATTTTTTTTTTTTTTTAACTATACAAATAAATATACAAATACAATGAATTTAATAATTATAAATCTTAATTTATGTTCATAAATGAAAATAACAAAACTATTCAACACCTTGTAAGTATAGGATTTATTTTATTTATTGAAATATTTTTATTGGAACATATTATGTGTCAGATTAAATATTTATTAAATATTTTATTTTTTCAATGTTTCTATATAATTATATTAGTTTAATTATTTTTTAGATGTATGTGACGATACTTACAGTATATATGATTTGTCAAATGTTGGAGATTTTATTAATATTCATCCAACTCCAGAAGACAAAAAATACAGTTTACTAATTAATCAATACAATCCAACTATAAATTATAAATTTAAAAATGGCATGTCATCAAATTCAAAACGTGCATTTAATTTGAAGTACCTACTTAGAAATGTATAATCGGATGATTTATTCACCTAAACACAAAGAGGTTTTTTGTAAATTTTACATTTTATTCAAACCTAGTGTGCACAGAGGTAAACAAGAATTTTTTATAATCACACAAAATTTAATCACATTATTGAAGAGTCAAAAAAACATGAAAAAACACAGTGGCATAATGATTCAAAAGTTACATCAAAATTGTTTTTAGACATTTAGTATGTATACAATAAAAAAAAAAAAATTATTGAGAAAATTTTTTTTACAGTACATAAAAAAGTTGAAGATAATAGAAAAAAATTGATACCAATTATTAAATTAATATTGTTTTGTGGACAACAAGATATTGCCTTTAGAGGAAACACTGCTGATAATGGTAATTTTGTTGATTTATTGAAATTTAGGATTGATTCAGGTGATAATATTTTATTGAACCATTTTTACATGACCTTTGGAAAATCCAAATAAGTATCACATAGAATTCAAAATGAAACTATTAAAGTTTGTGGTCATGTTATTAGTAGTGATATTGTACCCCAAGTCAATAATTCAGTTGCATTTTCTTTACTGATTGATGAAACAGCAGATATTGCAAGAAAGGAGCAGTTATCTATTGGTGTAAGATATATTGATATTAACTATGAAGTCAATGAAGAATTTATTGGATTTAAGGAAAATACATGTTGAATGCAGAAGGTGAATCAAGAAGTATATTAAAATCAACAGAAAAATATGTTGAAACTTGTTTGCGTAGGGTTTGATGGTTGTTCGACCATGAGTGGTTAAGAAAATGGTGTACGTACAATTATAAGAAAAATATATCTACTGCTTGTTAGTTTCATTGTGCTTACATAAGCTTAATTTGGTAGTTAACGATCAAAATTAAATTCCTGAAATCAAAAATACTATTGGTACTGCAAAGGAAATAATTAAGTTTTTAAGAGAAAATATTTTGAGAAAACTTATTCCAAATATTCCATTATTTTGTGACGAACGTTAGCCAGGAAGTACAAATGCATACGGCTATTTGATAAAAAAGTCATTGAAATTAAGATTGTTCATGAAAAATTCTCTATTATTTCAGAATCAAATGCTGTTACAAAAAATCGTGCATTTCAACTTTCATCAGACACATCAAATTGTACTAATTTATAAAATTTATAAATAAATGATACAATGGTAAATTATAAAAAAAAATGTTAAATGAGTGGGAATTTTTCCTGCCGTCAAGAAAGGTATAATGATATATATACTACATTGTCACCTACGACATGCACTGTAGAACGATCATTTACAGTAAATAACGAATAATGAAGAGTAAAAACATGGACGAGATCTACAATGAATAAAAATAGACTTGTTAGCTTATGTATAGTAAGCGTATATATGGAAAAAATTGATGACAAAAAGAATAATTATGTAGAACAAGTAATAAATATATTTGGTGTCAAAAAAATTAATTTACAATTTTTAAATGTAAATTAATAATTTAATAAATATAAATAATGTTTTAAGTGTCCAATTTATATTACTAATTAAATAAAAATGGCAATAAATTACTTATATGATTAATTGGTTAAATAATTATTATTTTGTAATCTTCCAGTTTGATATACATAATATAAAAGTATAATGTAAAATTGTAAAAACCTTCCTATCTCGTGGGTCATTCCTATTTATAAAAGGATTGATAAATTAAAATGTTGTCCCCCCCTCTTGAGAATTTTTCTATGGGGGCCCTTGCTTACGCCTTAAGCCGCGTCCACACTATACAGAAAATCTACGCGAAGGCACATGTGACGACATGTTCGTTACCGTTCGTTACAATGTAGACAACTCCGATAAAAGAGCGGTAAATCAAAGGAATTTTTTTATAGTGTGGACGTAATTTGGTCTAATTTAGATGTTGACGAACGTTAGATACAAGTCGACGTACACTACGTAATTTTAATTTTTATATTTATTATTTCAATAATGGAAAAATTAGAGAAATGTAACTGGACTGATGAAAATTGCTTGAAACTATTTATAACATATTAATAATACTAGTATTTAAATTAAATTTTAATTGAACAAATAAAAACGTCTCACTAGGAACCTCCTCGGTAAGGTACTAAATGTTACATAATAATGAAAAATAAAATACATATGACCGAACAGAATACTCTTCGTTGAAATTCGTTGAATAGTGTTGACAAAGAATACAAATGTTACCGAACGTTCGAGCACATTTGCCTTTGCAAGAATTCGTTGCCATTCTCTAAATAGTGTGGACGCAGCTTAATACAAAGAATATAGGTACCTTCATTAGCTTAATTTAATGTATTGATTATTTACAATTTTAAACCCTGATATTATTTTCATCTTCACTCGTATGATCGTTTTTCGATTATCATACTTATCAATAATAATTTCTTTCAAATATTAACGAATTGTACGAATGCGCACTCGATTATATACGCTTTTTTCCAATTATTTGTCGTAAAGATTAAATTATGTTCCATTTATTACACACCAATCGCCATGAGCCGCAGTGCGATTATTATTAGAGGTGAAGCGATAAAGGATTCATTCAGACTCGAATTTTGGTGTCATCTTCGTTACACAAAATCAAAAATTAAATAATAAAGAAAAATGAACAATTAATAGTAAAATGGTAAAATGTAAACAAGTTATAATCTGTAACGGTTTAATTTTTTTTGTTTATATTTTTGTTTGTGATAATAATGTATTTACAATATACCTATGGTAAATATATTATACTATAAGCTTTTTACTATTTCAATAATTTTTTCGATATTCTTAATGTTTTATTTAACTATCTAAGTATGTGTTATTTAGGCCATTTTTAAATAATTAAATGAAACTATAGTAGAATATATAGTATACTCGATAAATAATAACTATTCATATATATATATATATATATATATATATATTATAAATTGATATATGTTTATGTATATTTCACTATAAAAAACACCTCTTAGGGAAAAATTGCGTAAGAGTTTATATTTTAGGTATAGAATAAAATTGTTTAATATTTTTAAAAAATAAAGACAGTCCTATAGTTAATTCTTATAATATATTTAAAACATATATAGCCCTAAAATATATTTCGGTCGAATATTATTTATAATTTTCCTTGCGGCCTCTTAATTTTAATTCTAATTCAATCAATAAGTTCTATAATACATAGTAACTTAACTTCATTGTTCAAAATTATATAGTCAAATACATATATTATATATATAAGTATCCACAGTAATTATTGTGTGAATTTGATAATATTTATAAAAGTGTTTGGTAAACAAAAAGTAATTAAAACAAAATCGAATGAAAAATACATTGTTCATTTTATTGCGATTATTTTATTTAAAATCTGTTTCAATCTGAATTATTATTTCAAAAATATTATAAACTAACGTAACAATTTAATTATTCATAATTTCAATGAAAAAGTGTTATTTTACATGAATAATTATATTTAGGTCAAGGATTATGATATTATGTATATATTTTTTTACCGACTTCTATCATTTAAAGAAAAATAAAAAAATTAATTATCGTACCATTCAACGCACAAGTACAACTATGAAATTCTATTACTTTTTTACTTTTAGAATTACATGTTGGAGTATGTTAATAAATCACATAGAATTCGAACAAATGACTTTATATTAGAAAGCTATATTTTTTTCGACATATTTAAAGTTAATTAAAAGATTTAATAGTTTTTACTTTTTTGAGTAATGAATTACAAATTGTGATGTCGTCGTAATTACTGCAGTCATGAGTGATAGAAATGTAGTTACCACTAATCTTTTGTCGAATATATTATTTGAACAGTAAAATTCGCTTATACGCTTTTTAAGGGACAAGCTCTTCAGAGTGCCTTAAGCGGGAAAGCGTCTTACGCGGAAATGAAAAAAATAAAATAAATGATTGAAGTATGGAGTTAATTTTTTTTTTATTGAACGTAATTTAATGGGCATATAAATTAATTATAATTGTATATACATATTTTTTGCTATTGAATTTAATATAAAAAAAATTAGAACTTGTACATACTAAACCCGCGAGGCGTTTCTTGCTCGACTTTCCATCATGACATGTCTCATTTTTAAAAACAAAAGATTTATCTGACATGAGCTTAAAAAGCAATCAGAATTCACCAGCGTTGTATACATCGTAATGAGTGTAATCACACAGTAATGAAGGCAACATGTTCTTTTTTCACGAAGCATCATTATTAACAGATTCAGCCTCACTTGAAATTTACCGGTACACAATGCCTATTCCGAAATCTATCCAGTCAACCAGTCGATCTATTAAATTCGGTCAAGTTGAGACGTGCGATAATCTCCATAGCCTTTTCTGTGATTATACCTGCATTTATTGGATACTTTAAACTGCGAGCTTCTTGAAACCACTCAAATAAAACATTTTCCAACTCTTCATACTTCCCGCGTTTTACATTTTGTCGTTTGCTTCCAACTAACAAGCCACTTTGTTTTATTTCATGTCTATTTTTCAACATATTTCTTAATGTGGAAGATGTTATGCCCAAATTTTTTCAAAATGTTGAGTTTGTCCAAAATCGAAGGCGCTTTATTCCACTAGCCATAACGAAATAACGATTGTACACTTGTGAACGAACTGCACTTACTAAATCTCATAGTAAGATAAAATACAATTAAACTGTTAAAATAAGTAATGGTTACGATAGAATAAAACGATAATTTATATTTTTATTATCAAGAAACTACTAAAATTTATCGTAATCTACCGAACAAAAGAGCGTTTCATCCGATTCGATAGAGAAAAACCGATAGTCTTAACAAGTGGTTTTTACATAGACTAGTATACAAAATGTCTAGAGATCTACGGAAAACAGTGTCTTATGCGGGGAAAGCGTCTTAAGCGGGAGCCTCTTAAACGAGTTTTAGTGTGTATGTATATTATAGGCATATAGATAAACAAAACGTTAAGTATAATTTTGTTGAGACTTATGAATATAAAATTGAAATTAACGCCCGCTTGGTGTTAATTTTCACGGAGATTGTTTCGTTATGTACTTACTCGTGTTACATTGAACCATAGATGATCTATCGTTATTCATTTTTGGTCGAAATGTTTCCATAATAGTGTATCTACATAAAGTTTTACTTATAACAGAGTGATTTGCTTTTTTATGAAATAATTCTTGCGGTCCATTAGTAAATTGACGTTTACTTTGCGTATACATGCAATATTAGATATACGTTTCCAAACCGAAAATAGTGTAAAACTTCGCGTGTGCAGGATGAGGTATAGGTCGAAAGCCGGTTATAGGATAGTCCATTATGACGGGCGTGTGCCCAATCATTGTAGATTAAAAACGATTTTACGAAGCGTTCACCTAACGGATAAATAACTTTTTCCTTTTTTTTTTTTCTTTTTTGGAATACCTACAACATATAATTACTCGTTAAAGGTGGACATTTGTATATTAACTGTTTATAATGCAACCGAAACATCTTGAGAAAAAATGAATTGATTTTCTCGTGACATGATGCAATGTCAAAAATTTCGCCAATATTCTGCTTCTTTATATAAATGTTGTTCTATACTTTTATTAATAGTAGTATTTTTTACCCAAGTTCCACGAGTTGTTGTGGCTTCAATATTTTGTATAGATTTTTCATGACGAATAATTAAATATGATGAATGCTGCTAATCATCTACACCAGAAATCTATTCAGACCTATAGTTTAAATTATTTCTATTTGCAAATAAACAACATGATCTTTCAATAAGCTTTTCTTTTAAATTACAGAATAACATATCCAAGAACGTGGAATTTTTGAACCAGACTTTGAAGTCATATTATAATTACTCAATGAAAATTATCTATTTTTATTATCTCTAGGAAATTCAATTGAAGGTTTACAATGCCCAAATAATAAAATGCTTTGTTTAAGAGAATCTGATAATTTTTCTTTAAAATTACCACGGTCAGAAGGATACAACAATTCTAAATTAATTTTGTCAACTAAATATTCCACAATCTCACCTATGATAAAAAAAATTATACATCAAAAATAGGACAATAATATTTGACAAAAATTGTTTTTGTAGTTTCAATTTTAATTTTTCAAGTACAATTAGGAAGCTTAAGTTACTTCATGAAAAGTTCTATACCATGTATAAGAAATCAATATCGATGTTAGTAACCTACACTATTTACTTAAAATTATAATTACAAAAAAAATAGGTCATAAAATTTTTTCTAGCAAAATTTAGTAGTTACACCAAGATTAAATAATAAATAAAAAAATATAAGATTGTTTTAAGGTTGATAACTAAGGCAGAGGACTCGTAGCTCAAAAAAACACTAAATATGCAAACATTTATGCACTTAAAAACCCTATAATATACACTTAAAAACTGTATTTAACGATTTAATTTAAAAGTATGAATAACAAAAATTGCATTTAAAAACAAAAGCTGAAACAGTTTCCTAATTTAAAAATATTTTATACCGTTGCCAATACATTTTTCTCAGTCTTTTTAAAAAATAATTTTATTTCCATTGATTTACATTTTGTTAATTTTATATTTCTTCTTCTGGTACTCTTGCCTTATAGGCGATATTCAAGCGTTTCTATAAAATGACGTGTGCCCATGGACAGTCAAAAACAATATTATTCGACAACAATTTAAAATAAATGAATCTTTATTCAAACATGTTGGCTTTGTATGGTTTGATATAAAATCATCAGTGTGGAAAAAATTGATTTAAGTTAAATACATCTCAAAAAGTATAAAATGGGTTAGGTAAAGTAAAAGTATAGTAGGGTAAGTATAAAATATGCCCTAAAAACAAAAAAAGTACTCAAAATATGCATTATATGCAAATTAAATTTTCAAAACTAGGTTTGTGAAAACATGAAACGTATTTGTTTCGTACTCTGTTATTTCTGTGACTGTGCAAAACAAATATGCAAATGCTACAAGTCCTCTGTTCTAATAATACCTAACCGTAAAATAAAAATAAATAAATTAAATAAGTATCAAATAATTTTTAATTCAATTATTTTGTATATTGTATTTAATTTATTTTTTTTATAATATTTCAAAAATAATATCTAGTATCAACATTTTAAAATAAATTGTGTTCTTAAAAATTTAGAAATATAAATTAAATTCCATTATTTATTTTTAGGCCAAAACCATATTTAATAACATCAGTGAAATAAAATAAATTTACAATTACAAATAAAAAATACTGATAACACTAAAATACTAACGTAATAAAATCACCCATCACTTGTATCTTATCCATGTATTATATCTTTATTTTTTTATGAATATCCTTATTTATGTTTTATATCCAATTTGTGATATCCAAATCTTACTTTTAATATTCACTGTATAAATCAATTTATCAACAAAATTATTCAGAGCAATATAAGGTATATAATATCCAAATTCCAAGGTCCTAATTTATAAAATATATCATCCCGTCAATGACAGGTACTATGAAATTCCTAAGCATAAAATATAGATTTAAGATTACTAATTTAGATTAGTTTAAGATTTGGTATGCTTCCTATTTTATTCAAATAGTTATACTTGCATTTATGATCAAAAGTATGTAACTATAATACCTGTTGATTACACATTTTAATAACTTCCAATTATTAATCAAGTTATCTGTGATGATTTTATAAGCTACATTAGAACTACAACAATATTACCAAATATAATGTTACTATACTGCGCTAAATTTAAATTATACTCAAATTAGTAATTAAAAATAAAATCTACATAATTTGTAGTAGGTACATGATATTCTTTTCGCACAATCATACGATTAAGGAAAATACCAATACAGAAACTTACAAAATATAAAGTTTATATTAAAAATGTGTGTGCATATGTTAAAATTATATATAGATAATATTATATGAGAAAATATAATAAGGATTAACCGTGAGGCCCTAAGCAAATGCCATACTTTAACGGCAGTCTTGGATCTGTTAAAAGTTAAAATAAAAATAAAAATAAAATGGCAATCGCCAATAAATCTGTCAAAACCAGTTTTATACAATAATACCTAGCCTAAAATACTAACATAAAATAAGCCAAAATACAACATAATATACCTATATAATATACATTATAAAAATACCATTGGAATTGTCCATTTCAATTTTCGTTTCAACTTTTTGATCAATGCAATCGATTGAATTGGTTTTCAATTTAATTGGATTGCCAAATTCATACGTAATACTATCGCCTACAGATATTTTAGTTTTAAAATAATGCTAGAGAATATTATAAGTATAAAAATCCAAAAAACAATTAAATTTTCTTTGAATGTTACTAATATTAGCATTATCATTTGTACTTTTTGTTTTTATTGACGTATTTGAAACTATTAAAACGTTTTGTTTCATAAAACGATCTAAATATCTTGCTAACTATTTTATTTGTTCATCTTTTTGTGCTTTTAATTTCCTTTTTTCTACTTCCACTCGAACGAGAACGAGAATCCATTTTAAAATGCTACGACTTACCAAACAGTACTACTTTAGACACACGATACACACCTACCGGTTAGGCTTGTTGACAACAAATGACAAATTTACAAATACTGAATACTCGATGTGATACAGGCATTGGGTATCCAGCAATAACTACAATTACTGCATGCCTATACTTATCTTATTTATCTAATAGTTGTTGAAATCAAAGCGCCTAAAATATACATGCATTTAATGAGAAACGCAGTATCACGCCATCGTGGTTAGATTTGACGGTTTCGCGGAGCCGATCGATAGAATAAATTATGTAAATGTACAAATTGAAGCTTACTGTATATTTTAATTTATAATACCTCCTATATAAATAAGTATAACGAAAAATCATATAAATAAAGAACAACTAAATTCAGTTTCCAGGCTAAACGCACAGCGATCCAAGTCTATTACCTATATTGGTACAATAATTATTAAAAATATCCTCGTAATAACAAATAGTGTCCCTGCGATAATGACTAATATCCCACAAATTATGTAGTTATACTTTATTAATTATTTTCGTAATTCGTATAATTTGTACGTCAATAAAGTTGATGCCCTCAACAAGTGACTATATAGAGACGATAGTAACAACATTAGAGTCAACAAAATAACAAAACTATAAATAGGTAATAATATAATAAATAATATAAGTCATACTCTAACTATCGCGTCAGGTTTCCATGAAAAATAATTACTAATTAGATACCCGTTTATTGTAAAACAAAATTATTATTTTTTTTTATTAAAATAATCATTTTTTTTTTACATTTTTTTTTTTTTAATGATTTTTTGATCCATTTTAAAATAGGTATTTGCATAGTATTAACTTAATAGTATTAATATACTATTTTTATTGTAATTGCTTTGCTATAATTATTATTTAATAAAAAGCAAATTAAAATAAAAAAAAAAAAAAAAAAAAAAATATACTATTTACTAGGTATTTGCATAATATTAATTATCATCTACTTATGCTAATAATAAATGTTCAAATAATAAAATTAATTACAAAAAATCAAAAAACTTTTGAAGCATGAGCCTTGAGGAAACATTGAATAACTATATTGACTAGATATATTTTGAAATAGACAATCTTCAATTTTTAGCTTTGCTTTGGGAGGCCCCTTAGAATCGGAGGTCCTTGTGCATTCCACCCCTTGCACACCCAATTGTTGCGACACTTATAAACATTATAATGTTATTAAATTTTAATAATATTTTATCAGAAAAATTTCCTTTTTTTTTAGTCATCGTTACATAGTTTGAGGAGATACTTAAAACCATTTATAAGAAGAGGAGGGGGTGTTATATCTCCCTAACACTACCCCAGCGTACGCCAATGGCATATAAAAAAAATAAATTATTTACATTTTTTGAAATTTATTGATTCACTAAATTAAACTCGTTGTTGTTGTTCTTGCCAAATGTGTACATGTTTATTAGCAAATACAATTTAATTTTTAACTATTAACATACACTTTTGTATGTAATAATTAACCAATATAAACTTATATAATTATGTAACATGGTATATTCGACAATTCAAATTAATTACTTTAAAGGTGTGTACAATAATATATTGAGTAAATGGAAAAAATTAACTACTAATGCATGATTAATAATGTAATAATTAATAAATTAATATTTGTTAGGACGAAAAAATAACAGTAGTTCCTGTTGTATTATAGTAGTTCGATGCGATTATTTTCTTTCGATATTAACTTTTACTTTAAATTTTGTATGTTTTTAGTTGTTTATTAGTTTCATTGTTGAAACAGTTAAAAATCATTATACAGTGATATATTATAAATATCTTATATCTAATGTGTTGAATGGTATTGTCCCGTTGTCTCCAAGAAAATGTTTGGTACACTAAAACGTCCCGTTTTCAGAAAATAGTAAAATATAACGATAATCAATTTTAATCTGTCGCTGAGTTATTGTTTCTATTATATTTAAGTGTGCATATAACGTATATACATTGTATTACTTCACGATTGACGTTGAACGGAATCGGGGCTGTATGATGTATCAGAATATAATTAATTTATTAAAATATCAAAATATCTATTGCATTTCGGCGAACGATGTATTAATATAGACGTATAAACCTGTAACACCACAATATCAGTGTAAACGAAAAATTATTTTTCATTGTTCATTATTTCAGTTTTACATTAATCGTCGTTCGTTTTCTTTACGCAGACTCTTTTTTTTTATAAATTATGATTAAAATATCGATATAAAAAAATAATTTCATAATGACGTGTTTATATATAACGAAAAGCATTTAATAATTTCATAATTGTTGTCGCATTATATCAAGCCGTATATCGTACATGCTAAAAATGTTGTTAATTTATCTTTCCCAAAAGTATTGGTTTTCTGGACTTCGTTCATATTATGTGCTCTGAAAAAATCTTCTACCCCTGAATATGAAAGCGCATAGTTACTTATGGACAAACGGAAATTAAAGTTGCAAATTCTATTGTGGAGTCGTAGGGATGTTAAAATGTACTTGATTTAAATTAAGAAACATATCAAAATGTATGTTTCACAACTCAAAAAGTGTCAATCAGAGATGGACGCATGCAAAAAGTTGGGTAGTGAGGTTTAAAAAAATATTATAACCTTAGTTGTTTACAGGGCCGTATTTACAATTTTTGCACTCTGGGTCAACAATATTTTTACGCCCCCTCTCACCCCACTAAAAAATAGATCCACCTTTTTGATTTATCTTAATAGATTTTTAGTTATGGTTCTTTATTCACTTTAATTTGTCATGTTTTAATTACTACGCCCCCTAAATAGATCAATATTTGACCGCCCAGGGCAAATGTCCCCATTGCTCTCCCCTTAAATACGGCCCTGATTGTTTATTAATCTTTAATGATAAGTACAATATTGATAATAATAATATTTCGTGGGGAGGTTCTCTTCACGGCGAATAGTACGGCGGCGAAGCGGTCTGCGGCGAATAGGTCTGCGGCGAATTGTCCGGCGGCGAAGCGGTCGCGGCGAATTGTCCGGCGGCGAAGCGGTCGCGGCGAAATGTTCGGGTCCGCAAAATATTTGTACTGTACTCTTACAGCAGCAAAGAACCACTAATAGCAACTAATATCATTCATAGTTTTATTTTCAAAATGTTAGCCCGCAGATAAATGACCATTGAAAAATATATTTGGAGAAAAATGAACACCGGAGAAAAATTATATTTATTCGTGGAGCATAAATGAATTTTAATTTTTTTTTTTTTTTTTTTTTTTTGAGGAAAATGGACAATGGAGGAAAATGATCCCGCTCACTTCACCAACCGATTGTGAAATCTTTTATTTTCGAAGTTCGACATCACTACATGGCATCAAATAAGACCGCAGTTAAACCTCTATTTTAAATACACGCGACCGAAACCGAAATAATGACAAGAAATCGCGTTGTTTTTGTACGTCATGACGTCACGCAAGCGCGTGCATCAGCACGTGTAAAGGGGTGCTAACCCAAGGCGCGCTTTCAGAACTTTTACGTGCGTCACTTATAGTTGTTTAGCGTTTACACGATTCACTCGTACGTAATCTTTTAAATAATTTCGACTACCCGTAATGTACGTACGGTAAGAAAAAAACACAAAAAACATCGCTAAGGTGAAAAACCCGTGCTGCGCCTAACGAAATCTGATTGTAGGACGCACGTACCCCTGGCCCGGCGCGGTGTGCGTAACCCGAAAACCGAACACACGTGTAGAACACTCGTATCGCTTTCCCCCGTACGACCTAACGTTGTTTGTCGTCTTCGGTAGTTTAATAATTGTTTTTTCTTTTGTTTTGTTTCCACGCTGCAGGCAATCGGAAAAGATCATCGTGGCGACAGAAGTGCCGAACCGGGCGGCCGAGGCTACGGCGTCCACTGCCAAGGATCCGGCGTACAAACGGTTCGCGCGAAAGCTGTGCGGCGGCGATGGTGGCAGTGGCGGTGGTGGCGGTGACCGGCGTCCACCAACCACCAAAGCGTCGTCGACCGCAGCGGCCGACGGCCGGGCGCCCGAGCGGTGGACGGCCGTGTGGAAACGTAGGCCGCGGTGGTGCGGCCCGCGGTGCTGCCGTCGGAAGCGGAAGGTCGCGGGCCGACCGGACGCGGCGGCGGCGGCCGACGACCGCCGCCGCCGGCCGCAGTGGTGGCGGCGTTGCGGACCGTGCTGGTGCTGCGGCAAACGGAAGAAGAGGCTCGGCCCTTTGGCGTCGTCGTCTTCCGAGTCGGTCGGCGTGCTCGGCATCTCGCCGCCGTCAACCGACACGTTTTGCGGCAAGTTCAAACGGCGCCTGTGCTGCTGCTGGGGCTGCTGCGTCGTGCCCAAGTTCTTCCGGCGGCTGTGCTGCTGCTGCTGCTGCTGCTGCCCCGCGAAGCAGCCCAACGTGCCGGAAGTCAAGTCGACCGACGCACAACGGCCGTCCGCGTTCAAGTGTACCGGTTGCTGCACGGTAAGCGCGAGACCGTCCCCACAGCGAACCCGGCTGCTAGAATGATACGCGCAAGCGCACACGGCTGCACGCGTACGCGCATAGTGAATACCACCAACAAAGAGAATCCCGTCTAAAACGCGTGACCCGGTGCTTGGCGATTTCGTCCAATGCATTTTTCACCGTACTTAGAGAGAGTGATATGGTGAGAGAGAGAAAGGGGGGAGGGGAGAGTATTTATCTTAAGTTTTTTATAAAAGACCATAACGATTCTGTTACAAAACAGCTCCTTTAACAGGACGTGTTCATAAAAATATGCTCCTCCCTTTCTCTTATCGTTGCGCACTTACCGCTTTTTAAAAACGTTTCATTTAATCATCAGCAAATTGTGTATCGACTTCAGCGATTCATAACCTAAACACTCTATAGCAGAGGTTCCCAAACTGTGGGATTATATTTTTTGTCGTAAGCATCTGATTCACTAAAAAAATAGGTCATTCATTGATATTGTGGGTCATCAAATTTTAAAAAATTCAATAAATGGGTCGCACAATAAAAAGTTTGGCGACCTCTGCTCTATAGAATATTCTTATTTTCAACCGCGTAAAACCACGGTTTTAATACAACATATGAGGTGTTGTTGATATATTCAATACGTTCGAGGAATTAGTGTGTATAAAAAAAAAAAAAAAATGAAAATGTTTAGCAAACGTTTAACTACGGATGACTTTTAATAACATGTATAATAATTAATGAAAGTTTTGTTGGTAGAAATGTGTGTGTTGTAATAAAATCAAACGAAAAAATTATCAGAGACTAAAATTCTACGATACTCGTATTTCAATGTTTAGCAGTTGATTTAAACATCTGTAAATAAGAATATTCTACAGGATTTTCCGCTAATTAGTATTAAGAAATTTTCATCGGGGCCACGAGCAGGAGTGTGTTGGTACGTATACCCGTCAAAATATTTTCGGTTTTCGGCGTATACCTAATGTAAAATATTATTTTAAATATTATTTTACGGGTATATGCTTCTAAAATAACTAGAAAACCAAAAATTAAATAATAATTTAATAGTTGATTGGAAAAAATTGTTATGGATTATGAAGTTTGAATGAAATATTTATCTGTTGCAGATTAGAGTGTACGCTGCGTTTAATATATTTTAAGTTCAATTTAGTAAATAACATTTTGAAATATAGATGTTATTTAATACTATATAGAATTATGGACATTCAACCCATGGTTCAAAAATCTACATCATGCAATTTATAATGCGCGGCAAACGTATATCTGTTGTGGTGTTGTATTTTATAGTCGTATTAGAAATTATAAACATGTTAGGGATAATTAAACGTATTCGAACGTGATGAGAAAAAGCGAAGCGAAAAAATATTTTTCATGATTAATATTCATATTTATTTAGAACGTATGCCCATAAAAATATTTATCAACATATTCCTGGTCACAAGGATCGAAATCAAATTCTGTTTAAGACTGACTCTTAAGACTGAATAAGAGAATTTGATTTATTATGCTTGCTTAGAATGAGTAACATAAATGTCAGGATAAAAATAGGTGTGTTAAACTTTTAAAATTCCCGCATTTAACAATATAGTGATTGATGCATGATCGAAAATTATGTAACTGACGCATTTTATTAACACTTATTTTTATTTAAATAGTTTGTTAAATCATTTAATCGTTTAGGTCATGAAAATTTAGTATAAAATGTTAACCTGCAAACTTTATATATATATATATATATACAAGTCCCACATTTCGACGATACATTGATTGATGACCTTTTAACATTACTGAATATTTTTCAACATGAAAATAAGATTATTTACCGTTCATTTACAGAAAAAAAAATGAACCTTGCTTAACCTGTAACAAATGATGATTATTGGGAAACTCGACCATTGTAAACACGCGCAGAAATAATTATAGTACCTAAAAGACGCTCACCCCTTGTTTATACTTAAATACATACTATACCGCTATTATTATTAGTCGAAAAACATGTATCATCCCGTTTAGGTTAAAAACAATAAAAAAAAATATGATTAATGCATTATTTAATGCAGAAAAAAATACTCAAAATCAATACACACCTAAAGACGCATAGGAGATATTGATAATGAGAAAATTAATCATACAAATAATATTTTTTGAATATTTAATCAACATCAAACTAGTAAAATAGTCTGATTATATATTTATTTGACGACTCTTAATCGGTTAAACAAATTTCTCAAGTAATATAGTTTCATTTAATAATCTTTTAGATAAAATTTCTATAAAATTTCTATAATATTTTAAAATATTTACTCGTAGTTTAAGATTTGTTTTTCATTCTATAAAAGAAAAAAATTCTAGGTAAGTAATATTCATTTTATAATAGACAGGCACGCCATCTTATTATTAAAATTGATTAAGTAATAGTTTTCATTCAATTTGATAGAAACAAGTTTTTTAAAGTAGAAATGCTATTCGCTATCTTTTAAGTTTTTCTTCTGTTGGAAACAATAGAAAAGTATTTGATTATTATAATTATATTAATAAAAATGATTTAAGACAAATGTTTTGATAAAAATACACAGCTGACTGTTTAAAATTATATTTTATACATTTGGAACAATTTTCTTTGGTGAAGAACGAATTTGTTTTACTAATTGTTCTTCTTAATTCTCGTACATTACTATTTGCAGTCATAAATGTAATTTTATTGTAACCAGTTACTGCAGTTTGTCAGAAAATCAATGATTTGTTATTGTAAAATATTGAAAATTATTAAATAGTTGTTACTCGTAAATTAATAAATAAATAAATAGTTTATACATAGAAATACATAAAATCTTGGTCTGGAGTAAATATTATTATATTTGTAAAGCATGACCAATGTCGAATTCAAAATTAAAAAATTAAGTCGTCGCCATTTTATTGTTTCATATTCAGTCGTAGTTTTATTAAATTTGTACACACCTGATGATGAATTTTTAATTCGAGATCGGTCAAACTTAAAAATATAATAATACTCCTGGCTAAGATTTTATGCATTTATTTATTTATTTCTGTGAATTACCTATTAGTTTTTGATTAAAATAGTTTAATATTATATTTGTTTTTATATTTATATACTTATATTTAACTTTATTAGGCTTTTAACAATAATTACTGGCATGCATACGTTGGTATCTTTATTGTGAACTTCTAGCGTTTCTCAAATTTCTAGATTATTATTTTTTTTTCTAATCTTCGTAAACTTGAATAAATATCGATAATCAACAGATCATAAACATATCTGATTTTCTAAATTATAGTACCTACTAAAAACTAAAAATCAGCAAACAAATAATACAATTATTTAATACTTTTATTTAAATACTTAAATATTTAATTACTTTTACTTCAATAGTTCTATAGGAATTATTGGTAGAAATGTGTAAAAGTATTTCAAAGAATAATTTAAAATATATTCAGAATTTTTATATTTATGTTTTCAAAGAAGTTATACATTTCTATCATCTCTGCTTGTCGACTATACATAACAACCCTTTGAAAATACGCTATTTTAAAGTTTTCATTACGTATTAACTTCTTTAGAGTATAAACCGAGTTTTACTAAAGAAAATTACAATACTTGAACATTTTAAGTTTTTAAAAATAAAATTAATTAGGAGCTTGTTTATTTATAGTTAGCATGCACACAACACTAGTAAAAAATTAATAGAAATTACTTAATGTACGTCTACTATTGAAAAAATAGTTTTAATAAAATAGCTTTTTTAAAATAGTCTTAAATGTCATAGGTAAGTGAGTCATGAGTTATTATTACATGATAAAATATATTTTAAGTTATAGTAACATTTTTACTTCATAAAAAAAAAATGTAATTTTGAAACTTATTCAAAGTTTAATGAATTGCATCACACTAGGTAGTTATTTTAATAAAGACGTTTAACCTAGTTCTGTGTGCTAGTTAAATGTGAACTTTGCGTGTACTATAGTGACTAGATTTTTTCTGTGTACAGGTACTTAAATGTTATCACTGTAAATATATAGACAAGGTAAATTGTTATTTATTGTTTTTGTATAGAATTTACCAAAATTGGATCCAGTTTTCGTCGAACATTCGTCCGTTATGAAAGGTGCTATTCCAGTACTACCAATACAACTGGCATGGTTTTGTCTATTTTGCAACGTCTTTTTTCCTGGATTAGGTAATGTTATTGTGGTCAACAATTGACATCAAAATACAAAGTACAGCCGTTTGAAAAAAAACCCCCATTCCTATAAAACGACCTATAACCGTCATACTCTGGAAAATATTAATAATTTTACCAACTAAGCTATTTCATTGGAAGTTTAAGCTTTTAATTTATCCGTTTATACTTAAAAGTTAATAAATAATAAATTATGATTATAATTAAATTCAAATTAAATTTACCTGATAAAAGTCATTATTAGCTATGTAACAACAGGGTAATTTGTACGAATTAGTTCAATAAAAAGTTGTATTGAAATAAAATATTTACATTTTATGTTTATAGTCTGTAATAAAACTATTATATTAGAATGGACTTTTGACTTGTACACTTTTATGAATCATCAAACAATTTTCTAATGTGATAAAGTATGTGGTTAGTCGAATTCAGCTCTACAGAGAAAATAACCAACTTATGACAGTTTAACATCGGAAACTATTAAACATATAGATTCGTTTAATGTAATTTATAAAAAAATATTTTATAAACTATTGTTTTTGTTAAAGAATTAACATAGGTTTTTAAAAATAATGATTTAAATAGAAAACATTATATAAAAAGTATATTTCATAAATTCTTTATAGTTTGAAAAATAGGTATACATAAACCACAGTCACATTTAAGTATTTATTTTTTCAGCTTAATTTTCTTAAAATATAAAAAATATGCTTAAACATTTTAGAAATTTTGGTACAATGCTGCAAAAATTATAAAATTACACTAATTTTGATGAAAAATAAAAGTTCTTGTATGCGGTATTAAGTTAATGACAATAAAGTATCTGTTAATTATATTTGTATTTAATATCGATTTTTATTATTGGTGTCAATAATCAAATAAATTTGATTTTAAATTAAGTCTTAAAATATCAATTCGAGGAATTATTTAATAAATACATAAATGGTTTAATAATGACCTTTTTGAATCTGTAAATATACTGTAAATGGTCAACTAACAGTTTTATTTATTTTTTTAATGCTTTAGAGTGCAGTTAATAAAACGATGGTTATTTGACGTTATAAGTAACACAATAAATGTATAGTAGGTTTTACAATAATATTTTTTAATCAATAATCTAGTTTACGCAAAAATAAATAATCTAGATCAAAAATATTTTTTCTTATCATATACATTTTACATATTATAGATTAGATTTATCTAATTTAGATTAGTGTTATATTCATAAATAATATTAATGTATCGTTAATATTTTAGGCACATTCTTTAGCGGAATACTATGTCTGTGTGTCGGGAAGCCAAGATTTACGATAAACGACAACTTACAGTCCAGGATAGGTTCGTTCTTCGTCAACATGTTTGTGGCTGCTGCTCAGCTATTCACGGTGCTGTTCTGTCTAGTCGGCTGGGGATGGAGCATATGGTGGGGAGTGATAATTATGAGGATGTCCAGTTGAGTACAGTCTGCGCAAACATTTACTTGCTCACGAATTTTTTTTTTTTTTACCCGTCGAAACGACAGTCAGAAATCTTTTTCCATCTCATTTTTCTTGGGAGGGTCAAGTGGAGTGTAAAATTTGTACCCAGTGGTGCATAGTGGCGTATTCAAAGAAAATCATGATCAAACCCTAAATAACATTTTAAGGTGATATAACATCACTAATATTCATTAAAATTGCAAATTTATACATAAACAAAGTGGTTCTTTTACTACGTATTTTCTATATTAATATAAGATTTATAACGTACAGGAAATTAAAAAATTAACAAAAAAGTTTTTTTCAAATAAACTACAATTCCCTACTATTTGCACTGCAATTATATTCAGAATCTGTACAAGAATCGCTAATATTTTTTTCGATGTCTAAATTATAATCAGGAGGTTGTAACAAGTCTATAACTTCTTTAGAAGAAGTTTTCAATCCTTTTTTTGGCAGTTTTATCATACTAGATATATATGGATCTGATAATACAAAGAGACGATTGAAAACGTAATTTTAATTTATTTATGAATTAATAAGATCCTAACAACTATAAAATAGAGGTTTACGTGTAATAATATATAATAACAGCGTAGGAATAAAATTGTAGTAGTTTATATAAAGATAATTTAATAAGGTTATTAAAATTATTTTTTGTATTTACTCAGGTTTTTAATATGATTTAATTTATTTCGAGTAGTATTGCAGATATTACCAAATATTTTTTATTTTAATATATTTGTTATAAGAACGACTATAAATTTTTTTGCAATTTTAAGTTGATCACACTTGATTCAGAATGTAAAAAATATTTAACTATACATTTTATATGGTATTTAGTGACATATATTTTAATGCTAAAATTACCTCCTGATTCCTTCTTTTATTACTAATAAATAACCTTTATTTTTAATATAATTAACTAATTAAATATAAAGTTTAAAAAAAATTATGTTACGACATATAAACTATTAACCACTATTTGAAGTATTCACTTGAGGTGAACAAGTAGATCGAGTATACATTAATTGAGTTGTATCATCATTAATGTTGTTTATCTAACTGAACTTAATACTCTGATATGTAATCTTTAAATTTCCGTCAATATTAATCGTATAAAAATATTTTTATTTCTTTCGGTTTTGACCATGATTTTCCTTAAATACGGCACTGTGGGGCGTGATTTACTGAAGGACGCAAAAGTCGTGTTTTTATTTTACCTTTAAAACGAAATTTTTCCATTATATTTTTTTTTAAATATGTAGGTTCTGTATAATTGTTTACATTACGTGTGAATTTAATTGAAAAATTATCAAAATAGTACAAGGGGATTCATATAGGAATTTATCGAATTTATCGCCTCAAAGCGAGGAAAGTAAATTTTTAAAGATTCAGATCTGCCATGTAATAATAACTAATAATATAAAATGTGTCCTTAAAAATAAAGGATAAAAGAAAATTGTCATCACATCACGGGTTTTTAAATTTGCCAAGGGGCGCAACGAGTTTCTAAGCCACTGCTTATACTCTTTTAGTACTCTTATATTATTACATGGGTTATTATCACCATAGATCGACTCGTTGAAAATATATGAATGTATTATATTTAAATACAACTTCGATCTAGGTAACTGAAGAAATTTTTTTTTATTATTACTATAATTTATTATTGTTATTATTATTGTTCTAAAGTTATAATTTGAAACGTAGTTTACCGTAATTTCATTGTTGGTAATGTTATAATCTGGAATATGTCCAAATATTTGTTTATTTTTACTCATCGCTATTGTTTAATATTTTTGACTGTACATGTTATTTTTCTCGATTTGACCACGTTAGAATACTAAGTCCCATTATTTTTTGAACTCCAAAAACAATACCGATTTCTAAAGTAAAAACCATATGGGTACTCCGGTTAACGATTAACGTGTAGTAAGCACAGCTAAACGAGACCGGATAGCAAATTTTTATAAGTACACCATAACACGTACTAAACGTCCGGTGTACGTTATAATTTATTTTCGAAACATTTATGTGTCTCAAAGCAACAACGAAAAGTAACTCCACGTCTTATCCGTCACGATATTATGCATTGTAGTTCGGTCTACTTGAGACTCGGGCTCACAAATCATTTTCTTACCAAACGTATCCTTGATTTTTTTTGATTTTTTTTTTCGCCTCGCGTGCACGAAACAACTTTTTTACATTTTAAACAACAATTGTGCATGCTCTTCGTTTCTTCAACTCGTATCATGCCGCTTACAGTGAATTAGTTTTATAATTATTCAATGGGTATCCGTGCCGTTTCTCAAACACAAATACCTGTTAAATATTTGTGTTCGTTTCTTTAAAAACCCATCTACGACAAGATACTTTGTACTAGTGATGGAAAATAGTTCTACCGTAAACAATTCGAGTAATCAAATATTCGAATATCAGTATTCGATACTACAATGCAATACGTAACGAAAATTGGTCGTTTACGTTTTCGCGTAAATACACCACAAAACGTTTAATAATAACATTATATGGCTTACAGCAACGTTTGCCAAACTGTGGTCCGTAGACCCCTAGGGGTCCGCACGCACACTGGAGGGGATTCGCGAACGTAAATTGAAAATACTATGTATATAATATTTATAAAAATGAAAATAGGTACTGATGTGATAATCGTATTACATGAGAAATACTGATGATCATAAATTATCAAAATAGTTATTGTTAGCTAAAAAGCAATTAACCCCTTCATACACAGTGCCATAAATGGCATATATTAGTTTTTCGTAGTTTCTATCGTATATCAATAAATCGTTTTTACTGATTAAATATAGAATCAAATTTACGCATTCAACTTTCTGATATAGAACCTAAAATACTAAATTTATTATCTAAGAAACAACATCATCCATCACATTGAACATACTTATTATTTATTATACAAATAATATATGTATTAATCCATTTTTTTTATTAAATCAATTTTTCATCATAATAATATGTACATTTGGTACAGAAAATAAAGTAATAAAATTAGTATTATTATTTATTATTGGCTCTTATTTTTATGAAGAGGGTGCGCAATCAATTTTACTATCTCTAAAGGGTCCAGCAGAGAAAATGTTTGGGAAACGTTGGCTTACAGTATTATAGGTCTTATACGACTGTGTATTATCAATATAATTAATATCATTAGCAAATATTTTTTAAATTTCAAACACTGATAGGTAATAGATATTGTAGTGTCGAATACTGATAATCGAATGTTCGAATATACGTTGCGTCCCTTCTTTGTACCGCACGTAATCTGTTTATTATCTTGTTGCACTAACGTTTCGCTTACGTTTTTTTTCTTTTTCCAGGGAAAAACCAGAAAAACAAGTTTAGTGAACATTTAATTGAAGCGCCTATGGTCCTCAATCAAAACCATCGGATCTGATACTTATGTACATAGACAATAATTTATATTTCCATCGTGTTTTATTAGTATTTATTGTACACATATTTAACTTATGAAAACGTATGAAAACGTATGAACGATACGGATAACAACGATATCGTGCATTGCAATAAACTGGAGGTACAATATCATTATACTGTTATGATATTTATGGTTTTGTATTTTCAACGTAAAATGTCCGCGTCGGACGGATTACGCGTAACTACTATTTGACGTATAATTATATTGTACCCGTGTATTTATTCATGTATTTATTCACGTGGAATACTTTTCCGTAACATTTTGAACAACTTCAAACGTTATGGACTGCTTTGACTGTAATCGTTTAGGTAGGTAAAAACAAACGCACCTACATCATTGGGCAAATATTGATGAAAACAAAAATTTATTTTTTCGATTTTGCTTGTTCGTATTTCATTAATCGTATTACGATGTTCGTATGTAAAAAATATGATTTTTAAACTTAACCTATGTTAGAAATCATAAATCGTAATATTCTTACCTATACGGTTGTATCTATTTGCATAACACGTAGTTTACGTTGGAATGTACAGTGTATGTATACGAGTTTTGGATCTTGGCGTCTTGAATTCGATTTTAATATCGCGAACAGGTTATTAAACGAAAGCGACTAACTTTTTTCTCTCCAACTACCATTAACAGCGCTGGTTGAAGGGGCAGCTGATCAGGGTACCGCTATTCTAAGTGCTCCGTGACTTTCGTGAGATTTAATGATTTTTAAGCCTTAAGTTTTTTTTTTTAAATTTAACTAGTGTCCTCTATCGTGAGAAAATGTGTATGGTGTTCTAATCCTTAACTTCAATGCCTATTATGATAGGCATTGAAATTAAGGATTAGAACACCATACACATTATATATATATATATACACATTATATACATACACATATATGTCTGGCAGGTCAGATAGATATATTGTAGCGTTAATAGTATAATAATAATAAAAAATGCCCGGGTCTAATTTTTTGATGGGTATCCAAAATTAATTATTATCTAAATTATTAAATTAAATTAAATTAAATTACTATACTAATTTTTTATATTATATTTATTTTATAAAATTATAAATTTATTATACCATAAGTCTAAGGGTAATTATTTAATGTTGATTAATATAAATAAAACATTCAGATTAAAAATATAAATATAAGTAAGGAAGTGTAGATGCAGTTTTTAATTTAAACAAATGTTTACTGATATACCTACATAGTGTACATTGTACACAGTCAACGTGTTAATTCATTTTTCAACATTGTCAATATAAATTATATATAATAGGTATAAAAAAAATTAAGATGATTTAAAATTTAAGACAATAGTTTTTTTTTCTAGATTTTAGTTCACTAAACTTTTGAATTAGATCTGAAAAATCGAGTGTGTTAATTATTTCCCTTTAAGCAGATAGACGAACAAGCGAGTTTAATTTTTCTTGGTGTCGTTCTTCTAGCGTTTTCAATTAGTTCTAATTTTGAATTTGTTCTTTTTGCTTCACGATTCGAAACTGGTTATATTAAATAAAGTCATAGAGAAATAATTTAAGATAATAGCTTTACAGGACTCCGTATGACTTTCCCACCTAGTATTACTTTAAGTTTTCAAAAAAATTATTTTATTTTTCTTCCGATTATAAGCCAGTCAAAATCAAATTCTATATAAGTGTCGAGGCCATAAAAAAATACATACAATTATCAACAAGGGCCCGGGGCTGCGCCCCCTAAGTTGACCCTGATAATAAACTAATAAATAGGGCTCGGATTTTTGTCCAAAACCAAAATACTTTACGGAAATATTATTATATTTATATAAACATATTGGCATAAACTATTATCAAAACATTGAAATGGAAACGTGGTTTAAACTGTTCAAAGTTAAAACTAACGAACAGAACATTAAGTGCCAGTTGTACCGTTGCGTGATTAAACATTGATTAGCTAATCGGCGATCAAATATTAATCCTCGATTAAATGATCGAGTGTTGCGATCGGTTAGCGATTTGGGTATGATTAGTTAATCACTGATTAAAATACGATATTATTGTTTTATACAATACTTTCATTATATTTCATTACAGTTGGTACTCATTCATGCGGTACTATGTGTTTTACCGTCCAAAATAGCAAATATCTAATAATAATAATATTATTATATTATATTTATTATATATTATATTTTTCTACAATAGTAAAACGTAAATTATTATATTGGATTCTTCAATGAAACAGAAACGTTCAGCGAACTTCTCAGCAGCTGAATCTGATTTATTAGTGTCACTAGTAAAGAAGCACAAATCAGTAATCGAATGCTTAAAAACCGATACTGTAAAAATTCACTATGAAACGAACTGTATCTTTAGACAAACGAAATCTATCAAAAAATTCATCTTCCCTCCACCAACTTAAATAATCTGTACAATGCCTAAATATTCTTTGTTGTCGAGGAAATGCTATCAAGATTGCCAAGTTTTCAAATTCCTTGTCCTCAAAATCAGAGTCATTTTCAAATTCAAAATTCATCTTAGTTTAAAATCAAAATCAAATTAAAACACAATTTCTCATGACAATAAATTCAGAAGTTTAAATTTTGAATTTATTATTTTTTTGAATATTATAATTGATAGCTGATAAAAATGATAAATGATAACGAATTTTATGCTCCCCACCCAGAAAATTAACTAATCAATGTTTAACCGGGGTAGAATGGCTGGTTAACTTAACGGACCTTTAATCAACGATTAGAAGGTTAACCGACACTGTATAACAACCCAATTTCGTTAATCATAGATAAAGTCTTAATCATTGTTTAATCGACAACGGTACAACTGGCCCTATGTGTTCTGTTCGAGTACGAAAGTCGAACTAAGTTTTAAAAAAAAAACTTAACCGAATTCGAACAAAAAATCAAAATGGTTCGAACTCAAAAAAAAAAAATGTATGACCACTCGAAAAATTCTAACATTTTTCTAAAAATTCTAACGTTTTGAACCAACACTTTTCCCCGTGTTTATTTTTATTTAGTCTATTGTTTAGACCTATAGATTATTTTTTAATACAACAAAAGTAAAAATATAACCATGTTACTGATGTAACAACATCTGCAACGATTATTTCTTGTGTTATTGAATTATTTATAGACATGGACATTTATTTTGGTTTAATATTATTTGTAACTTATATAATCGATGTTCGTAATACGCTGACCAATATAAAAAATTAATATTAATATTTATTAATGATTATTATTATTTATAAAACTAAAATGTTTTAATTACTTGTTTAACTATTTACTATTTAATTAAACACTTTATGAAAGTTAAATTTATGTTTGGTACTTTTAATTTTAAAATACAAAGTGTTATCAATAAAATATTAGATGTTATAAATTTACATAGTTAGTAAGGTTTACAAATCTGAAATCATTTATTTAAGTTTTTTATTTTTAAGACAATAGGTTCATAACGATTTTTGCAATGTATAAAAAATATACGAATATAATACTATAATTCTAAAATCTAAACTAAAAAGTTAGGACCGATAAGACTTCAATTAAACGTTCGATTCGTGTTCGACATCATACTAAATTGTTTGGTTCGAAGTACAGTTAAAAAGTTCAGTTTGACATGCTTCGGTTGGGTTGCTTTGGTTCCATATGACATCATATTTTTGAGTTCGATTCACCTCTAATTAAAATGCATTCAACATAGGGTTACCATCCGTAATCTTCTAAGAGTACATGTACTCTTTTGAGGTTTTAAAATTTTCATACTCTCACTTTTTTTATGTTGACAAGATTGTACTATTTTTATTTCTATTTTTAATTAGTCCCGAAAATTCTGAAATGACACGTGTAGGAACAGTGGCGTAGTAACGGGTGGGGGGCAAAGGGGGCCATTGCCCCCCCCAACCCCCTATGAAAATTAACTTTTAAACAAAAATTGGTAAATTAAAAAAACTGTAAATCGAAAAAATATTATTTTGATTGATCATGTTGAATTGATAAATATATTAAAACTACAGTAATTAGTAATCACCAGCATAACTAAGATCAAACCGTAATATGCAACGGTGATAGCAGGAACGCGCATGTTTTTTATGCTTATCAAATAAAGTGAAAAATGTTAACATATTTTTTAAATTTGTACTCAAAGCTATTTATAAATCATGGCAATATTAAATATTGCCTCCATAGATAATTGAAGAGTCTACGAACGAAAAATATTGTATGTATATGTATCATTTATTTTATTATTTTTATTTACTGAAATTAATTACTACTAATTACTACTTTATAAATAGGTACTTGTATATTTGACTTTATATAACCCATGATTATAATGAACAATTTTGAAATGTTGCCCCCTCCCAGCTAAAATTTCTAGCTACGCCACTGTGTAGGAATAATAGTAATGACATAAATATAAATATACAATTAATCAGCACAGATGTTATCGATCTTATCGACGTTTTTCATTGAAATTTCTATGGTAGAGACGGACAGAGGTACTGCATACAATGTATACAACTATACAAGCATGTAGTAAATCGTTGTATAAAAATCGAAATCAGTACGTGTCAGTTATTCGTAACAAGTTACGTCTTATGTAGTTCTTGGTGGGGGTTTTAATACGGATATAGTGTTTAACATTATACATTATAATTTAGATTAGCCGTAACTTGTAAACCGTAGTCAGAATAACATTAAATATCTATTATATACTATACTTATTACTAAACTATGTTGCAGAAAAATGTATCTGTTTTTTTTTTTTTTACTCTGGGGGGTCCAGCACCCCTGGACCTCCCCCATAAATACACGCCACTGGTCTCTATTCTGTAAAACATTTTCTGATGACACAATACATTAGTTATAAGCTTATTGACTGTACTCGGTTTTACAACTACATACTATATTAAGAATAAAAGTTTGTTGTCCAAAATTCGAAGAAATCATAAATACTAAAACTTATATCTTAATTCTTAATCTTTAAGCGTATAAAATGTAATGTTAATTTAATAAATGTTACCTATGAAAGTAGATTTTTCTTATTACCTTTGTGACATTATATTATATTATGTGATGTTTTCTTAAAGGCACGATCCGGTAATCCTAATTCAACATGTATGCGCGTAATAATTTTTTTTCAACGTTTAGATTTTCAAATCTATAACGCACTCTAGGGGATTAAAATACGTTTTTGTACGGTAATCAAGTACACTAATCAAAGACAAAATTCCTACCTGTATACTATAACTTTATGAGCTATTTATTTTCACTGGATCAGTTCGTAGTAAATAAGCATAGGCGCAATTTGGCTTAAATGTATGGGGGTGCTAGATTTAAGTTGACCAAAGTGACCCATGGGAAGCTTTGCCCCACAACTTACCACACCACCATTCGTACATTCATCATACTAACTTATAAATAATTTATAATTAAATAACACCAAAGAAAATGAAACACATTAAAGACATGTATATTTACGGGTACACCGTGTATAATTTATCATATTTATTTTTCCATGTGGCCCGTTACAGACCAACCCGCACCGGCCTAAAAATATTGATAAGCTTTCTATCGCGAGACGCGAATAGTCGATACTACAATAGATGTTTCGGCGTGATCGTATCGTCTATTGTTTAGTCTTCTATAAAATGTTCTTATGTTTTAAATACATAATAATTTATTAATCATAAAATTAACAATAAATTACCAATATCTAATATATTATTATTATGAAAGTGGAAAGTCTTAAAAATAAATTTATCCTAAGCCTATCACAAAATATCAATTCCTATGATTAAATAATAAAGTTAATCAATAAAAATTCGATGATGCTACTAAAAAATTTTGGGGGTGCTAATATAATATTTGAGGGTGCTAAGCACCCCCCCCCCCCCAAATTGCGCCTATGTAAATAAGTATTGCTCAACGAATACACTGAATATGATTATTTGAGTTTATATTTAAACTCGGTAGTTACACGAATCAAAGTTACTAAACCAACTCATAATACGTACGGTAACATATAATTTTATTTTAGTTATAGTCCGTTTAAATTCATATTTATTTTTTATTTTATACCTCAATGTAACGTAAGCAAGTAGCTGTGTATCGTATGTACTACATTTAACCTGTATTGTTGGTTGTATATAATAATAACCTAATCTATGAGGATCATATGATGTACCTGGACCAACTCTTTAGTCAGTAGGTCCTTCGATTTATTTATATCCTTTTTTTTTTATTAAAATAAAATTTTTGTCCTAATTAGACAATTATGCATACATTTATCAAAATAATTGTTTGTACATCAAAAGTAAAAAAATATGATCAACTAGTTAACATTATTATACAAACATAACATCGAGTATGTATTTAATTGCACATATGTTTTTCGATTTTTTTTTTTTTATATACAAACCTTTAATTTCTTTCCAGTTTCAAAAATTGTACAGTTTATTTAAATTTTAATTACTTTTAATTTTTTTAATCCATACAGGTTAGGATAGATACATTTTTAGTAGTCGTTTAATAAAGTATTTTTAATTATGATTTGTTAATAAACCTACCCTAGCATATTGTAATGCACATTTATTTAAATCAGACATTTTTAAAACAAACTGTGACATATTTCTATTTTTTTAATTCATTTAACATTTTTCAAATGACAAATTTCATGCTGATAATTACAAAATAGTAGAAGTTAAGATTTTGTATGATAGGTAATAAGGAAATCAAAAAAGTAAACAATATTGTAAAAAAATTAAATTTCATAATAAAACAAATAAATTACCACTTCATGGTTCACAGTAAATTCAATACACTATTACAGTTACTAAAATTAATACAAATATAGATGATATTAATAAACCGCAAGTATTATTTTAATAATTAAGTATCAAATTGCATACAAAGACTAGACTGAAAAAAGGCATATAATGCTAAATCATAAAAGAGCAAATAAAAAATGTTTGAGCAAATGAAAGAAATTCCTTGCTTCACTTAGAATCTAAAATATTAATATTTAATTTTCTATTTTATTAAAAAAAAATATAATATAGGTACCACATAACAAACAAAATGTATACAGCTAATTGGACACTATCTAAAGTGTCTTAAAATGCACCTTATCACTAAATGCATGAATATTAATCAAATGCAACATTTAAATTAATAAATTGTCATCATACAGCTAAAAAATGTATTAAACATTACTACATAATATTCATCATGACAATATGCCATAACAAAACTTAAATATAAAGAACAATTCATGGTTAATGGTATTATTATACTTAATAGTTAAAATACTTAAAAATATATACTAATCACATTTATTCAGAATGTTTGATACTTTCAAAAGTTAAAATAAAGATGTATAAATTTAATAAATCACAGATATAAACTAAAGGTACTAAATGAAAATTTAATCGATTCACTTAACTCCTTTAATGGTTTTAGTCTTAACTCCTTTTTTCTTACTCTTCTTTTCTTTGTTATTACGCTTTTTAGGTTTAATTTTCTCATCATCACTGTCATTTTTAGATTCATCATAAGATGACTTAAAACCTTCTTGTATGCGTTGTCGAGCTATACGTGAACTGTTTCTACTACTATACGAAAAAGTGTTTTTCTTCGGATTCATGCACACTGCCAAGTGTTTAGATAAACCCAAACATTTAACCTCAATATTACACTTAGGACAGTTTACATCCTGATTTGCTTTAATAATATCCAACTCTTCAGCCATGGTTCTTAATGGTTCTTCAGGTATATGACGACGAAAAAATTGTTTGGGATCACACATACCCAATTTTAGTTGCATATGTATCTGAAATATATTCTCACACACTAGTTCATCAATTATTTTATTTAATGCTCTTCTAACTTGAATTGAGTATTGTGAAAGAATAATTGCTTTTATAGTTCTTAACTTAAAAGAACGTCTCCTTGCTTCCTCTTCAGCTCTTCTACGCAGCAAATATTCCATTGTAGAGAATTTCAAAATATCTGAAAAGTAAAATTGCGTTAAAGTTTTATTTATATTTATATAACTTTTTATTTAATCATAAACTAACCACAAAAATTTAAGTAATAAGATTAATTTTTTTAAACAGGGTTTTTATCTAAAGTTAATTACTTATTTATTATTTTACCAATGTTTAAAAACCTGAAAATTAATTATTAAAAAGTTTTAATTTATATTATCACTAGAGACTTTTATAATATCAGATTTTTAATTAATCAAATTTACTGATTAATATTACTAGTATAGAATGACGACTTAAAATATTTACATTTGTTATTTTAAACGTTCAAAAAGAAATTCATTCATTATTATTTATAATTGAAATTACTATCTACTATTACTCATTAATTAATCAATAATGCTTTCTAAAATACACCTCTTCATTATGCACCAAATAATTAAGTTTAACTGTGCAAATAAATATATGTCACTCAAAAATAAGAACATAATACAAGATCAATTAAAAAACATAAAACTCAACACAAATTTAATTTTTTTGTACAATATCATATATTTATATATATAAAAAAAAATAATATTAATAGAATAAAATTGAACTGATAAATTCACATCAACTATAAATTTTTTAAATTGAAAATTATAAAACTGATACAAATGATAAGACTTATGCGTTTGAGAGTATATAATATGTAACACAGACCTATTGTTAAGATCATAATCTTAAAAAAAAAATACTTATAAAGGTATCCTATAGTATTTAATATTTTGAATAATAACATACATTTTTTTTTTTTTTTGTGATTATCTTGATTCACATTAAAATTTTAACAAAAAAAAAATTTCTATGAGCTTTGAATACAATACATAATAATATTTTAAATTTTACATTTATGTGCATGCATAAAAAAATATATATATATAACAAACATTGTGTATGTAATAGTACTGAGAAGTGTACACATAATAACCTTATGACTAAATTCTGAGCTAACAACTTCAATTTGTTTCACATGAATAAAATACATATATAAATGCCTTAATAGATTATTTAAACATAAAAAAATATCATGTTATTTATCATCGTATTATAGAGGTATATTGTAAATAATCACATTTATATAAATATTAAATTGAACATTAAATAAGTGATGTATGTAAAACTTAAATATTAATCCGATGAACAACAGTGGCTAACATTTTAACGTAACTATTGGAAATACATAAATAAGAAAACAAAATGACAGTTTATTTATGTTTTTAACTTAAAGTTATATATCCGAATAAAAATTACAAATGTTTTTTATAGATAAAAAAAAAAAAATGTAAGTGCATTCATTTGAAAAAATTAATTTTAAAATATTCAAAAAAAATTGTAAATACGTTTATGATTTGTTAAAAATATCTAATTAAAATAATTTTAACAGGCTTAATTTTAATGCAGACTTATCAATTGATCAATATGCATTGTAAATAAAATTCAAAATAGAAAATAAATAATTAAAACTAATTATTTAAAATTAAAGACTACCAATTATAAGTAAAAAAAAAAAAAAACTAATTATTTGTTATAGTGATATTTTTAACCCCGTATTAAGATTTAGTATTTTAAAAGTTTGTAAAAATAATGATAATGAAACTTTTCCTTAAAATACATATGTAAACTTATAATGAAATTCTTAAATACTAAACATTTTTTGTAGACGCTAAAATAGTAGATTATAGTTTGGACATATTAAAAATTTAAAGATAAAAATATAAAATAAAATGTATATTACTAAAAACTATATTTTTTTCAAAATAACTTAAGACTCACAATGAAACAATTATAATATTAGTTATAAAAAATATTGTCACATACAAAATGAAAATGTACAAGCAACTACATCTAAATAAACTTAAATTTAGATTAATATTTATGTTTTAGTAATTTAGGAACCTTCAGTACATCTTTGAACATTCAATTTATTATACAAGCATTCTAGCTTAGTAAGCAAAGTTTCATTAATATAACGTGCACTTTCTAGTGGACAATAATCGTCACCCGTGGACAAAGCAATTGTAATGGCAGCTGGTTCATGTAGTATGGGTAAAAAATTAAATACAATATCCATAGATTTAGCAATATCAGGTAAGTCAGTGTGATGATTAGGCAATTCAATGTTGTCAATTGTACAGCCAGCATTGTGTACAATCAACCAGTCAATAGTATCATAATGTTTAGACAATTCATCTACAATAAACGATAAATCTTCAAGATTTACAGCAGTCAAAGTCTCAGTAGGATAATCATTTAATGACTTTCCGTCATCAAGATGCATGAAAACAGATTCTAATTCTTGCAAAAGTATTTCTCTAGAACGAGAACACTGTAACAAACTATTAACATCGTCTCTATTAGTTGGGGATGTATATGTATAAATTTTATGAAGATTGGTATAAAGATTAGCTTTGTCGTACATTGACAAGAATGGATTATTAGTAGAAAAAAAGTCACAATCAAAATCTAAAATATAATGAGGGTTATCTCGTGTATACTCAGTAAACTTGTTTCTTAAAAGCTCAAATTTTTCTTCGCCATCATCAAAAATTGAACTACACATGGTAAACACAAACAACTTAATTGTTCTTATGTTGATAAGATCATCTTCCAAACAGTAAAGTCCTTCGCTCAAATAGAAATCAGAAGAATTTGTCAGTCTTATAACACCAGATGTCTTATGTTTGCCAATACTGAACACAATTTCGCCGTCGCTAAATTGCCTTGCCCACGGAGGCTTTACCCAAATAATCTTGTCGAAATGACCAGCATACGCAGCTGGTAATATCCAGTTTTCAATGCTTAATGAATCGAATAATTGTTCTTTTTCGTAAACATAATCGGCGGGCATATCTTTCGGAATGGACAGATCCGGATGTGAATCGAAATGCAGTAGAACGTTGCCGTACAAGGGCAAATGTTTTGAACCTATTTCCCGGTAGATATACTGCAGCGCATCGTTGTGGTCATCGACAACGTGAACGGGCATCGTTGAGTGTTTCTTTATTTTGTAAACCATGTTTCTAATAATTTATACAACGAATATTTAAAACGGTGAACTCACTAAGATGTATTACAAGCGATTCTACTCACTCCAATATTTCCGAAAACAATGTCGATGGTGAACGCGGGCAACCTGGCGAGAACGGTGATGAATGGCGGGAGCACGGTACAGTAGCAGTGTGGTCGTCCACGAAGATGGCGTACGTCGGTCACGATGTTTGGCAGCAGTAGTAGTGCGCGATGCGAAACTGAAGGAAAATAACTATACAACGGTGGGAGGAGGTGTGGGGAGGGGTGACGCGCGCGAAGGGATGATGTGCAACGGACGAGGTAGAGGTGGTTAGCGTCTGAACGCGAGCAAACGGCAACAACGAAGTGCGTAGAACGGGAACGAACGCGACGACGAGACGAACAAAGGACTGCGGAGATAACGACGGTTGAGCACGCGGTTACGTGCGATAGGGTGTCGTCCGTCGTACGGCCGTTGCGATTGATAATATGAACAGACGAACAAAGTAGTCGGGGGAGCATGTGGTAGTAGTGGTAGCCGGGCAACGTGACCCGATACCCGGCGGCCGGCGATCGTGACCACGAGCCGTGGATGAAATGACGTTTCCGTCTCCGTAACGCCGCTGGTCGTGTTTTTCCTTTTTTTTTTTTTTTTACAACGACAATCGTTTCCATTATTGTGTTCGGTATAACGTGGTTTTAAACAGATGGAACAGTTGAGCTATCGCTCGTTTGGCCCACCCGATTACGGGCAAACACGTCGAATCGATTGGGCGCGTAAAATGAATGTAGTGTTACGGGCATACATAGTGTGTACCGGCACGCAACAGTAGGTTCATCAGTGACTTTGGATGTTTTGTTTTTTTTTTTTTTCTGTCTATAGAGTTCAAGGTTTTCGTGTTTTCTGCCAAAACAAAAATGTTTACCTCCGTCACATTTTCAGGTCCGTTAAACATTCATAGCAGACGAAAGCAATATCGCGATACTTTTGGACGAAAAAAAATTCGGTGGTTGATCGATCGTCCACATCAACCCTTCCGCACGAACCGCCGTCTTAACCATTGAACTGGTCGTACCTGCGCGTCGGTGTGAACGATCAAAGAGCGAAACAAAATAGTATTGCGCGAAAAACCGTTAACACCCGTAGTTACGTACTTACAGCGCAACGCACCATCGGCATTCGGAGTCGGGCGACTCGTGCATTCGTCGTGGAGTTCAGCTATTCCAAAGTCGGTACATCGTCAAAATACGAATGCGTCTTTCGTTAAACCGTTGACGCGATGTAAATAGGAAAAATGAAACGTCTACGGTACGGGTACTTACGTGCGAATCATTACGTTTTTGGACCGGATCAACGTTCCCCGTCCCCTAATGTGTATCTACACCGGTAAAATGGGTTGTCCAGCAGGACATTTCATAAGAGCCTACCGTCGACTGTTCTACTTTAGAAAAAAGCGAAATTACGCCACTGGTGCAGGGTCTACTGCCTACCCCATTCGTCGACACGTTCAACACTATCGGACCCCGTTTACACCCGACGGGATTTCGAAGTTTTCGTGGTTTGTCGTGATTTTTTCTCGCATCCACACGTCTTACGTCGTACGCGATGTGGCTCATCGCCAGTTGCATTTCGAATCATTCGTGTACTATAAATTATAGGCGAAACTAGACACTTTTATTAGGTCCGGCCAAATGAAAAATATAAAAAATACTTCTATCAACAACTTTATAATATAGTAATTTTGTTTAATGTATACATACATATATATTAATTATATTCTAATGAATGTTTTTTTTACAATTTAAATATTTAATAATAAATAAAATTATAATAATTAATTAATACATTTATAATAATAGACGACGATTAAATGGTACCAATTTTTTAAATTCTTCAATGACATTCTCAACATCAACGTTATTAGCCAAAGACTGTTCCATGTATGGTAGCATAAGGTCATCTAAACGGTCTTGTTTCATAGTGGATCGAAGTTTAGTCTTTACATGGGTGAGTTTAGAAAATGCTCTTTCACAAGAAGCACTGGTTACTGGAATCACACAAAAATCTCTAATAATTTTTATAAAATTATTAAATATACATTCAATTTCATTTTTTCGGAACCAATCTAGCCACGTCATAAAATCTTGTTTAACAAGTTGTGTTACACAATCTAAGTCACGAGACAAAAGTAGATGGATTTCAGAAATTAATTCCTCTTCAGAAATATTAAAATATGACGATAATAATTTAATATCATCTTTATATGAGTCAAGTTTTAACATTTTCCCGACTATTGTGATTAAAGATATGGATACACGTCAATTGGTCGTAAACAATTTACCGTACGACAATTCACCACAAATTATTGATCGCAAACCAATTGATCGCAATTACAATTTACCGCACGGCAATTGATCGAAAAATAACATTTTCAGGAATAATTTTTAATTTAATTTTAATAAATTTGGCACAACTCTAGTTACATAATATATATTATATGGTTAAATATATATTTTTTCATCTTAGATTAAAAATGTTTAAAAAATGTTGTTAGGTATATAAAAATGAAATCTTGATAAATAAGCATATACTTATTTTTTTCGCTTAATACGTACTTTACAGCCATATTCTATGTACGTTCAGCTACACGATGTTATACCGATTGACGATTTTGTCAGTACTGATGTTTGTCGTAGCGTTTCATGGTGATCTATACGACTATCGCATTATTAGAGAACAATACCGACTGATAAAATTGGGTATGACTATAATGTTATATAAGATTCAATCGTTGATGGTCGAATAATGTTATGAAAAAATACTATTCGCCTTAAAATTACCCTGAAATAACCTAAGTTTGCGATAAATTATCGTGCGGTAAATTGTAATTGGGATAAATTGGCTTGCGATAAATTGTTTGCGGTCAATTATCGTACGATGAATTGTACACCTAAAGATATTGTATCTTGATCAAAACGTTGATCAATGCCATATATAAGAGAATCTAACATGGGAATAAATACAATAACACGAATTTCTTCTTTTTTTGTATTGAAAATATGTTCATTATCTATGTTGTTATCAAAACGTTTTGATTTTTTCCTTAACTTAATCGATGGTTCATCAATATCATATTCTTTGCAAATTTTTAAAACTGTTGTATATGCTTCATCATAGAAATCATTATTACAACGTAATTGTTGTAATAATGAACGAAGATTCTTAACTTCATTTATTGCAACCAATAAATTAATTGAAGGATTTTGAAGTGTTTTACTTACTTTCAGAATCAATTGTAAAATGGGATGCATTAATTCTAAGGAAATAATAAAATTAAATCTCTGACAATGCATAATAATTCCTTTTCCTTTAACTTTGACTTCAGGCAATTTAGTTATTTCATTTACTTCAATTATTGTTTTTATTATAGCTAAAAAGTTTTCACGAATTGCAGATACTGCCTCTGCTCTACATGCCCATCTGGTTGTGGATAAAGATTTTAATGATTTTAATTTTAAACTCATAGTATTTTTAATTTGTTCAAATATTGCATGACGTGTTGGACTTCCCTCAATAAAATTGTAAATCATTTGAATAACGCCAAAGAAGTAAAAAATGATCGAATTTTCCATTCGTGAAATACAAGAGTCAACCAATACAAGATTCAAACAATGCGCAAAACAATGCACATAAAGTATTTTCGAATTTTGTTCTTTGCACTTTGATTATACACCAGATATTTTACCAGCCATTGATGCTGCTCCATCAAAACAAACAGATACTACTGATTCCAATTTTAAATTTAATTCCAAAATTATTAATTTTATAACATTAAAAATAGATTCTGCAGTAGTTGACTCCAACTGTTTTAGACATATAAATGTGTCAATTGGTTTATTTTGTTCATCATCAAAGTACCTTAGGACAATAGCCATTTGTTCTATATGACCACAATCATAAGTTTCGTCTGCATAATTGAAACTTTTAGATTCTGAACGGAGTGATGGAATCTATTGGTTTTACAATGATGTGTGTTTTTTTTTATTTTTTTTTATTTTTATTTTTTTTTTTTAATTTTTTTTATTTTTGTATCTGACGACACCTTTTTTGGCAGTAAAAATGCTTCGATTTCCTTATGTAGCAACTTTTCTGAAAGGAAAGTGAATCTAGTTGGTAGACGGGAAAAACCCTAAAAAAATGAGGGGAAAACGGGAGTTTTTACGCAAAACCAGTTTTCGACATACTCAATTTTTTTATTTTGCTATAACTCAAAAACTAATCGATGTAAATACTTGAAATTTTCACCAAATGTTTAGATTAGCGTTCTCTATACACCGTTAAATTTTCAAAGTATTGAAGTACTTTTATTGAGCTATTTATAGACAAATGAAATTTTCAATTTTTTTTAAGTATTTTTTTTTTGGCCGGCCAGAAAATCTTGAAAATTTAATACAAGGTTTCTTATAAG
Organism: Sipha maydis; assembly: GCA_034509805.1. Classification (NCBI taxonomy): domain Eukaryota; kingdom Metazoa; phylum Arthropoda; class Insecta; order Hemiptera; family Aphididae; genus Sipha; species Sipha maydis. The sequence goes on along the minus strand of JASXSY010000802.1, from coordinate 112,234 downwards.
TTGTTCCTTAACTGATAAAAAAGTCACAATTTTTTTTTATAAGTGCTCAAAGTTCCAATTTATACGAAATATGTAAAAATCACGAAAATTTGCAAGTTATTTTGTAGATAAAAATTCATAAAATTTTTTCTGTTCATACTTTAGGTTCAAAATTTTAACATTAGATTTTCTATAAGGTACTCTTCAAAATCTTTAAAAAAATTTATACCGTACTGAGAGGAAAAAATTTTATGACTGTTTGAAATTAAAATATTTACGAAATTACATAAAATAGCGATTTATTCTCAGACGATTTTAAATATTTGTTATAATTCAAAAAGTATAAGTCGCAGATTTTTGAAATTTCTACCAGCTGTTAAGATTGGCATTTCTCTTATGCAATATTTTTTTCAAAATATTATATTGTCTTTTAAGCCTCTTATAGGCATTTAAAATATTCGAATTTTTTACATTTTATTTTTATAATCGGTGATAAAAAAAATTAGGCTCCTACAAAATACTTGAAAATTAAATAGAAGATTCCACAGAAGTAGTTCTTAATGTCATTCAAAAATTATTAAAACCCATAGGCACAATTTTTTTTTATAAGCGTTTGAACAGCGAATATTGACATAAAATTACATGTAAAATATAATATAATGTATAATATTCTAGACTGACAAATGATATCGGTTTTTTTAAAATGCTCTAACTCAAAAACGAAAAACCGCAACAACTTGAAATTATCACCAAATCTTTATATTGACGTTTTCTATACATGGTTAAGTTTTCAAAGTATTTTGACAAATTTTGACTCATTTATAGACAATTTAAATTTTCGATTTTTCTAAATTTTTCGTTTCAAAATAAAATATACTTATTACATATTTATAAATAACATTGTATTATATTCTAGACAAACATATCATCTCCGTTCAGAATCGTTTTTCGTATACAATGATACCTATCATTGAATTCAAATTTAACAAATCCATTATAATGACCTATCCTATGAAGAGTCACACTTCACCCCCAAGTGTACAGCAGAGCGAGGCCCATCCGGTTCTTTTTTTTCCATTTAAATTCTTAAGAATAAGTTGAAATATAACGTTATGTAGAGACTTAATTAAATAATTTTGTATTTTATTACTTTTTTTTGAGCATTTTTTGGGCCTTTTTCTAAGTGAGCTTGAATTATAGGATCATATTTCTTTAATAGATTGACAGTTTCTAAGAAGAGTCCTTTATTCATACTTTTAGAACTTTCATCGTGGCCTCTAAATGATCGTCCCGTTTTCGATAAGAATATAACTATATCGATTAGTCGTGTTAAAACTTCTCTGTTTGAAGACGGTCCTTCTCTCTATTTTTTAAATCTAATTCGTTTTGAATTTTTAATTGAACATCAATAGAGACACCTGACTTAAATACCGACCATGATTCTACACAATTTGTTTGACATATTGATTGCACATGGGATTTAAAAGCATTACATGCATCTTTCCAATTTGAAAATATTTTACTTATAAATGCTTGATCAATATGACCCTTAATTGCCACATTATTTAAAGAAAATGATCGACAATAAAAACAGTATACTGCATTTTTACTTTTACTATATTCCAACCAGTCATAATTATCATACCATGCATTTTGAAAGCTACGAAGTCTATTTCCAAAAAGAGTTTTTGGATATGAAAGAAGACGGATTTGGCAAGGCCCTTCAGATAGTTTTACATTACGCTCTATACGCTCTTTTGGAAGTGGTAAAGCAGAATCATTTGGTAAAACAGTTTTAGTAATATCAGTATCATTTAGATCAATAGTTAAAGGTACTTCGGAGGAAATTGAATTTGATGTAGCTAAATTAGTTTTGTCCGTTTCAATACATGGAATTGGCGGAGGTGAAACATTTTTGTTCAATTTTCGGATAACGAATCTATTTAGTAAGAATAAAAATTAATAATATTAGTTTTTATTTTAAAATTATAAATTAGTATAAAATAGATAAATCTATTAATTATAATAAAATATTATTTTTTATTCATTACGGTATATTAAACAAAAATATATTTTATATTAGGTATAACAAATTTCTTTTAAATATGTGGTACAGCGTACAAATTAAATTATTATACACCTAACCACTCATCCACTCATAAAAAATATATACGATTATATGAATTTTTTTAATACAAGCGATAAAATTGATAGACTATTACTATCGATAAGAAGAAACGATTATGTTATTTTTTTTTTATATCTAAAAAAATTATTACCGACGAAAATAATATTGAACAAAATTAATTCCGAGTTTAGTCACAAACGTTATTTTTGACAGGTTTGTGACTTTAAAAATACCTATAAATTCAATAAACAATAGATACCTAATTGTTTTAAATAGCATTAAATGATAACTTAACTTGAACATTGAAGATATTAAAGCACACGAAATAATGTAAATTAGTAATTACTTACAATGAGTAATTTGAAAAATTACAAATTCCCGGTCTTTAGACAGCGATGCGACTAACGGGGGCTAATACCTAATAAATAAATTATTTGGTGATGTATACTTATGATTATAATAATAATAATATGGTATTATATTTTAAATAATAATTAAAATATTTTACTTATCTTCTATCTATAAAAAAATAAATATTTTAATTAATAATTACCTTTCCATGATTTTGTAATGTAAGAATCTTGTGATTTGTAAACAATCGCCGGTCAACGATAAAAATAAGAATTTATACTAAAGTCTAAAAGAAATAATATGAAAAAAGTACGTAGAATCGACAATAATAATTATCTACGCGTAACAAAATTACCAATTGGCGATTTGTTACGTAAAATTAACTATTACTTGCTATAATAATATAAAAAAAAACGTCAAATGTCTAAATTAAACAATAACTGATAAAAACGATTATTCGAGTACATAGAATAGAGACCATAGAGTCTATATATTATTCCATAGACTATGCGACGCCATATTTCCATAATCAATGTTAAAAACAAATATTATTATGTTCATTGTGTAGTGTGTACAATTTAATTTAAGAAATCATATCAAGTCCACATATTCGTACACTTATAAGTTGTAATAATAGGTACGAGTGGTATTATATAAAACGTACAAATGTATACGTTTACAAATATAAATATAATAATATTATTATTTATAATGCCTAAATAATTATTAGAATTTATAATATATACAAATTTTTAGTCGGTATTAGGTCAGGCCATGGCCTGACTGGTCTGACCCGTATTTTCGCTTATGACTATAATAATAATATAATATTGCATTCAATCGCTTTTCAACAGTGCACCTATTGCACTGCAAGAAAGAACGAGCTTATCCGACGCGCGACCAAAATTCGATGCGATTGAACAGTTTTCGAGTGTGGTCGATTAGAATTTTCATAAAACATACAATTACACTTCGCTTCAAATGTTTTGCGCACATGCCGTTCGTACAGGACATCTTTTGCATTCTGTCCGATACGTGTTCTACATAATATAGTTGCACACGTCGCCCAATGAACTCGATTTGTATAAATAATATCTATAATTATTATATATTATAATATATATATATATAATTGACTTTAGGACAATTCCGTATTAGCGATAAGACAAATTTGTGGGTGTCGTAGGAGACGAAATTTTGAAATTTTGTTTCGTCGGGAATACGATTTAATTCGATAAAATTCTATAACAAATCGTAGGATTCATTATTATTATATGTAGGTAGGTAAACATTTATATGTATACTACGTTTTATTGTTTTAATAATTATGACAAATAATATTTTTCAGTTTCGATTTTATTTTTACCCGCATGGATACTATTACATTTTATGTGACGTGTAAATTAATCGTATCTGTGTTATGTCTCGATAATAATTTAGAAGGACTCTTTTATTTTCGATTTTGATGAATTTAAAGCTGTGAAAAACAAGTAGATTATTCCGAAACTGGGTACCGATATCTTATCACTGACATTTCAATTTTTTTATTTTATTTACACAAAATAATACTGTTTGCATAACTTTTCTATAGGTTACCATGTTTTATTTGTTAAAAACCGGAACGTTTTTGTTTTCGTTTTTTCATTTTTTGATTGTACAGTTATTAAAACACACATAATATTTTAGACTAACCTAATCAACGTTCTTCGAGTTACACGATTTCGTCAATCAGTAATTCAATTTTTTATTTTATCGTGACAATATTATTATGGTTTTTCAATTAAAGAGTTTAATAAAATACAAACAATTGTCTGTCACGAAACACATTATCGGGATACCGGGACGCTATATTTAAAATCAGTACCTACTATAGGTGATTATTTAAACCCAAGAATGAGCACAATACCTGGTTGATATAAAAATTAATATTTTCTAGCATAACTATTAATTATTACAAACACGTCAATACATAATATGTACAATAATTTATGTAAATATAATTGATATCAATAAATGATATGCATTAACAAGGAATAACTAATACCTACTACATAACTCTCACTACAATATGGGATATCAAATGTGCCGAAAAAACAACGTACCGCCTAGATGTCGTAGATGTCGTCTATTTCGTTAGAATTTATTAGAATTGTATTTTTTCAACTAAACTACAGGCCATGAAAGTATAAAATTTGTCCTCGTATTAGACTAATAAAGAATGCATTCAACCAAATATTTAATTTCCACGTCTGATGACAAAGTACGTGGATTTTGTCACATTAAATCTAATTAATGTATGTTGGCAAAAATTAAATTTCTATTAAATAAATATTATATTGTTCTCACCTATTATACATATATCATTCAACGCCGTCTGATGTTTTGCGATCTATGACCGTTTTAAAAACAAAATACTTCCTAAGGCAATGCAATCATTAAAGTAATAGGCATTCTTCAGATTTATCGATTTATTATTTTACGAATAAATTAGAATATTATCGTTTACATTTAACGAAATATTTATTACTAAACTCAAACAAATGCTAACAAACGGACCGGTGTTTACTGTAGGTTGAGTTAAGTTCACAATACTTTTATCTATTATCTGTGAAGCATATTTGTGTACGTTTTTTATTTGTTTTCGTTTTTCGGTAAACATTGAACCTTATTTGATAATAGTTCTAGTAAATATTTTTATCTCATGATAATATTTTACCTGTACTAAATAGGTTTTAGGAGTAATTAATGTTCACGGTCTATATGTACTATGGCCTCATGAATTATTCGATATCATTATTATACTATTTCATAATTTTTTTATGTGAATAATTTTAACTTGAAACCTACTAATAAGTTCATTTATGAACGATTAAATTGTTATAAAGTATAAAATAACGTGTTAAATTTGTAATAATTACAAAAAAAATTAAAAAATTTCTATATTGACGTTCTCTATACATGGCTAAGTTTTCAAAGTATTTTTACATATTTTGACTTATTTATAGACAATTCAAATTTTCGATTTTTTGTAAAATTTTTGTTTTTTAAACATCTATCAAATTTAATTGGCAGACCGAAAATTTTTGAAAATTTAATACAAGGTTTATAATAAGTTAAACTTATCGTAACTAAAAAATATCGGTGATAGGTTAACTCAAATTTTTTTTATAAGCCCTTAATGCTTAAATTTGTATAAAATGTGTAAAAATCACGATAATTTGGCTCGTACAAAATACTTGAAAATTTAATAGAAGATTCCACAGAAGTAGTTCTTAATGTCATTCAAAAATTATTAAAATCCATATGCACAATTTTTTTTATAAGCGTTTGAACAGCGAATATTGACATAAAATTAAATGTAAAATATAATATAATATATAATATTCTAGACTGACAAACTATGTCGCTGTATGCAACTGCCAACCCATCCTAATTGAAAAATATATTTATCGTTTCAAAATAAAATATGCTCTTTACAATATTTATAAATAACAATGTATTATATCCTAGACAAACATATTAACTCTGTTCAGAATCATTTTACGTATATAATGATATATATCATTGCATTCAAATTTAACAAATCCATTGTAATAATGACCTATCCTATAAACGAGGTGCACTCCACCCCCAACTGTACAGCTGAGCGAGGCGCATCCGGTTCTTTTTTTAAATTAAACTTTAAATAATTTAGCAACATAGATAGATATTTTTAATTTTTATTATTTAATACACTTTAACTGATTTAATACATAAATGTTTTGACAAATTTATTACATTTTAATGTCCTATTTATTTTTTTTATATAATTTTATAAAATTATTATAAACTTGCGTTTATAATATATGTACAGTGAATGCCGCCTATTAGAAAAACAGATTATTGATATGATTGTGTTATTATAACAAAATGCTTTAGTAAAGATCAGCTATAAAACAATGAATATAATTCTATTAGGTATTAAAACAATGAGATTAACAAAGGTTCTTAAAAGTGAAGGTAAAATATAGACTAATTCTATATAAAATAACAGAGATTCTGGTAATGATAATTAGATCGCTGTGACAGTCATCAATATCTATTTATATAAAAATTGTATGGTGTAAAATGTAGTTATTATGTGGTAAGATTTAAATTAAATAAATAAAAAAATTCAATTTATACTTAGAATACAAGCAAATAATAAATTACATTTATTAGATCTTACAATTTCCATAATAAATAAAAATTTGAGTTTAGTGTCTGCAGGAAACCTATACCAACTGATGCAATAACACCACATGATTCTAATCATTTAAATTCTTACAAAATGTCATTTTTTAATTCAATATTTTATAGATTTGAACATATTTTATTAACCCGTCGTTGGTGACCCTAATATTTTGACATCGTTAATGACGTGTTAGCGTTTTGCTCACATACTAAATCAGATCATCTTGAGAAAAATAAAAACTTTTTTGTTGCATTATTTATAAATATTCATACATCTAACAAATAATATAACACAAAATACTTTAGAAATTTTGTAGGTACTAAAAAATCCCAAGAGCTTGTTAACAATTTAAAAAAAAAAAAAAACAATTCAAATAAATTTTGAAAAATAAAAATTAAATTGTAATCAACTTTAAAAAATGTTCAAAGTATAATTTAAAATCTATGCTTATTAAAAAATAAATTAAAACATAAATTGTTAGAAATTTAAAAATACAAAAAAAAATTTCAAAATTTTCGTTCAATTATTCGCAAACAAATATGGTACTGTCGACATTGAACAAAAATTACTAGGAAAGTTTATTCATAGATTAGATCATTTTTACGATATATTCTTCATTAATAACTTGTATAAGCATATTAATAATATTAATATGAACAAAATAATTTAAATCTAATGGTTCCCAAAATAACAATAATGTGAGCGAAATGCTCATAGCGACACCAACGACGGGTTAAATATACATAATTATCAACATGAGTTCAATATTATCTGCAATATAGTCCATTTAACAATAATTTCAATTTAAATATTATTAAAAAAAAAACCATAAACATATAAAAAAATAAATAAATAAATAAATAAATAAAACATAACTCATAAAATAAAATGGTATAATAAATATAATGCATAAATGGTCAGTCAAATTATTGAGTTCATGATATAGGTAAAAATAATACTTTATGTTATCGACAAATAATATAATCCTTAAATGTTTATTTTAAAAATTGTAAGTAAACCACTATGTAAGATATAAATAAAAGATTCCTAATATGAAATTAACTAATATCTGACTCATGAAATAGATAAATTTTTCTCCATTTCATGTTACACATGTAGTAAGCAAGCTACTGAAAATTGTAAGGAACAGGTAGCATAAATTTATAATTTTATAGTTTGAACAATATTAAAAATTGTAATATATATTAAATCATCCGAGTACTTCCAACTAGTCTAAGACCAATGAAAAATATTTATACATATTTAACGGAGAGAAATTTTTCATGCGTTCTGAATAAGCTGTTGAAACATAATGAAGTAACAGTATGTAATAATGTACCATTACACAAATACCAAAATAAAAATATAATTAACAGAGTTATATTGGAATGTGTCAGAGTTAAAATTTAGATATAAACATATTTAATCTAAAATAAACATTATATCTTATAGAATTAAATAAATTAAATCACAATAATTGTCATTAACTAAATTCTAATAATAAAAATAATGCAATAAAATTTTTCTATTTCAAATGAAAAAAAAAAAAAAAAAAATAAAAATAATTATATGTATTAAGAAAGAAATATTACATTTATATATTCTAGTTTGATTGAAACTATTTCAGATTTTTAAAATTCAGCTCTTAGGTTAATATTTTTTTTGTCAATAATAGTCTATAATCATTCTTTCTGGTGACGTTTTAATTTCACAATCATACATGTCATGTTATCACAGCCGGCTCCCGGTTTAGAAGTATCAGGAGCTAAACACACTTCAAACAACTAAAAAAGATAATTTATTATGATAATACAAAATAAATAAATATAATATAATAAGCTAAAAGTTAAAGGTAGCATACTTCTTCACAAATTAATGATAACTTGATATCTGGACAATGGATACGATTTGATATTAAATCAACAACTTTCTGGCTGCATAGGGTATTCCAAATACCATCACACGCTAAAATTATGAAATTGTCGTTCTCTGGATTTAGATCAACAGTCTGGACATCTGGGAGAGCAGTAATAATTTGTTCAGTATTTGAAAACAAACTATTTGTCTTATACAAATGATCACCTAAAAGTTATAAAAGAAAACACTGTTTATTATTTTATTAAATTATCAAGAACACAAATTATCACCTAAGGATCGAGATAAATTAAGGCCATGATTTATTCTTCCATCACTTGAAATTCTTCCACCAGCTGCAAGAATTCTCTTTAACTCTGTTTCATCTGTAGGTTTATGGTCTTTTGACAAATCATTAGCTTTGCCATTCATAGACAATACACATCTCGAGTCACCAGCATTAGCAACATATAGTTTATTTTTTACTAACAAAGATACGATTGCTGTACATCCGCTATCTTTTCCAGCCTGAAAAAAGAAAACAACATTAATACAATGATAATTGCTCATTAAACTATTCAACTAAACAATTAAGTAAATTTTTTATTAGTTGATGTTTATTATTACAATCAATCTAATAGTCAGATTTGAAAGTATTTTAATATTAAAATGAAAGATTAAATAACATACTGTATGCCATAATACTGTCAAAAGTTCTTTTTGAAAACATGAGTAAAATCTAAAAAAAAAAAAATTAATGTTAAGTAGATTAAAATATATATTACCAATTCAGTTTCTACAAGTTTTTGATCATCTTCATCACCATTCTCTAAATATTTATTTTAATAAAAAAAATGTTGTCAATACAAAAATATATATTCTTTTGGTACAGTTATAAAAATAATTTATATTAATTTTTTATCAAATTTTTGTTTATTCTTGAATAATTACTACACATTTTATTATTATTATGAAATATATCAGGAGTGGCCAAAAAGTCAATCACGATCGACTAGTCAATCGTGACATGAGTTTGAGTCGATCGCGACTTCCTTTAAATTTTTGTCAGAAAAAGAATTAAAATATTTATTTATTTTCTGTACAATTTTATATCTTTGTTCAACCCACAAATAAAAAAATTAAAATAATAACAATTAATAAAGAATACATATGATAATAACATATAGGTAGTATTAAATAACTATGAAAAACAAAATTATATGTTGAAATCAAATAGCTATGTAGGTATTTTGTACATATTATTATACATATTCCGTATTAAATAACAATATTTATCATTTCATATAAATTAATAAAATATTTATTAAAATAAGTGTAATGTAAAATTATAAAATTAAAGTTGTTATTACTTATTAATATTTTATACCGAATAAGTAAAGAAAATGTAACATGCATGTATATAAAATACATTTTTGTTATTACAACCAATTTTTTTTTTTTTTAGTCGATTGTAACAACCTAGAAAAAATCAGAAGTTGATCATAAGTCTTTAAAGTTTGACCACCCCTGAAATATATGATACATATTTATCTAGGGATATTAATATATTTAAATCCAACAATTCAAACAGTTAAAAAATTATCAAAGATTTTATAACTAAAATGTAAGTTTTGTATCAAATTATACAATATAACATATTCTGTTTAACATAGATAATACAAATTATAATTAGTTACCATTCAAGTAAACAAAATTAATTCAAAAGTTACAATTAATAAAGTAAAAAAACATTTTGAAAACTAGTGTAAAAGAAAAAGAGTATAATTATTTTTTATTGAGATCAGAAAACTTCTTGATTGAAAAAATAATTGTTATATTATATTAGAAATTATAATTGTACTGTACAATTAAAACGAATTCAAACATACCAAATAAATTGACAATCCATGTTAAAATTTTCTCTCCTAGACAATAAAAATAAAGTAGTCAAATGTTAAGAATATCATTTTAAAATACACATTACTATTAATAGTCTTACATTTTAACTAATTAGCTAAAATTAATAAAATAAAAGTGATTTCTAATTATATAAAACTTAAGAAGGTTAGGTTAGATTAGGACTATGTAATAGTTTTAGTTAAATAAATATTAAATATTTTATTTATTAGATTTTAATTTTTAATTAAATATCTAAAAACTTACCGTTTTGTTTTGCTTTAACATTTTTCAGTCTAAGAGCTCTCAATCTTCTTAATGCCAATGGCTTGGTCAGACTGTCATCAAAATCCAGAAAGGCTTTAATCAAAGCTTTTTCATAGTCTCCATTTTCAAACAGTTCATTCTTGATAAAGGAAGGCAAAACTTCGACTGCATACTGTGCCACTTCAGCACCACCGTGTCCGTCGAACACACCAAACAGCGATATGTCGTCGTCGAAATCTAATATGCATACGTGAGCGTCCTGTATGAAAAATTAAAAAAAAAGTATATATAATACCAACATAGACGTTATTCGGATCGGTAGTTCTTCAAATACGGTTTTACAGTGGCAGGTCTCAGTTGCAAGATAATTTACGATTGGATTGTAAGGCGTCACAATGACAACGAATGGTGATCTCAACGGACGGGGTAAGATACGTTTGGTGCTGGTTGCAACCGCACTAGTTCCGTCCACTACCGAGATGGCCATCCTTCGTCGTCGTTACGGCGTTCTTATTGCGGAGCACAAAGAGGGATTAAAACGTATTATACTGCGGGGGTGTACCTCTTGTTTCACGCGCCATCCTTGCATCGCGCTGACGCCGCACGCCGATCGTTCGTCCTGTGCGTCCCACGAGTCCTTGTCGGTTTTCGGTTTGTTCAGGAAAGTGCCCATCCGCGTGCGACGCGCCCGCCGCCGGCGCCGTCCTCGTAACGCGAAAATGATGTCTACGGCGCAACGCAGCACAGACTCAACACAAACGGCCACACCTGCCAGCCTGTCTACTGTCCGAACCAGCGTCTCCCGTTCGTCACGCAGATCACGTGAACCGGACAGCGTCCGAGATGTTGTGACGTCCAAACGGACAGGGCTACGCGACAACGACAAGCACCGCCGAACGTCGAATGCAGTCGTGCTTCAGCGCTCGTTATCATTTCGCGTGTATCATCAGTGCTACTTTGCTACATCCGAGGACATGATCGAAGACACGTACGTGTGTATAACACGACGATTGTCCAGCCGATCAATTGTTCCCGTTCCGCACCAATCTGCTTTTTTTTTTTTTTGAGAAATCGTGATTTCCGTTATCTATTCGGATGGGAAAATATTATGGTGTTGTTCACAGCTAAAGATAATTTTTATCATTATTATTATTATTATCTATAACCGTGGTGTTGATTATTATAATCGTACAGATCTTTATATAGTGATGTAAGTCGGTAATATTACCTCGGTAAAGTATTTTAAATTAAGTAATTTATCGGTAAAGTAATAAATATAAATTACTCTACCACTTTATGAGTATTTTTTTTTTTTAATTTTTTGAATCATATTCATATAACATATTATACCATTTACACTTATTATGTTCTGGGCTTTTTGGAGGCAGTGCCACTCTGCTATTGAGCACTGATGATTAGTGATTACTGATTAGGTACTGATAGAGAAAAATATAAACATATTAATTAGTATAAATTTAAAATTATAACAATTATCATTTAGCACTTTAGTAGTATGACAGTATCGTATATTTTAGTCAGATTCGTCAAATATCCTTAATGTTTACAAGTACCTATATAAATATATAATAGAAATTCAAATTTGCTTAAACAAAAACACTGATTCATCACTTCGACAGAATACAGATATTTTTTATTCGTCTAATTGTCTCAGAACTTAGACGAATAAAAAATATCTGTATTCTGTCGAAGTGATGAATCAGTGTTTTTGTTTAAGCAATTGTATAATTATATAAGTAATTGTCTCAGAACTTACTTAGGTAATTGGTTGTTGAAAAATAAATTTCCCAATATTACTATAAAAAAGTAATGTTATCGATAATTTTCTCAAGTAAGTTAGCTAAAAATAAATTTCCGGTAATTTTACATGAAAAAATAAATTTCTCAATATTACCATAAAAAAGTAATATTACCGGTAATTTACTCAAGTAAGTTACCCAAAAACAAATTACCGGTAATTTTACAACACTATCTTTATATGTCCATGATCGTATCCTAACGTTTTCGTCGATGACTGGGAAACCGTTTGAAAATTATAATTACCGTTGATAATAGATCGGTATAATATCTGTAACATTTAGAAGTTATGTACTAATTTTTTAACCATTTTAATATGTTCTTCTGTTCATCATTGTTTACTTGATGGAACAGCTAAAATATATAGAAAATCCAAGTTGATACCATCTTGCATTCTATCTGGTTAATATAAAAAAAAAAAAAACTAGTATATATTGCCATAAATGTTATTTGGAAAACATTTTTTTCAAGTAATCACCAACAAAAAAAGACTGGCATTTTTGTATACGACTGAACTTCTTCTTCTTCTTTTGCTTCGCTTTCCTCCCAACTATTTGGGGTCGGCCAGGCGTGTAGCTAGGAATTTCAAAGGGGAGGTGTTATTTAAAATTAATTGACAAAATTATACACATAAAACTAATAATACCTTTACCTATATTTTTGTAAAAACGCATTACAAGTGAATAGATAATGGTTTATGAGAACATTTTTTATTAAAATTTTAAATTTTTTATCTTATATTATCCTATATTATAATTATTAATAAAAAAAATAAAAAAAAATTTCAAGTTAAAAATTTTAGTTTAAAATTATAATTAATGCCGGGTCCTTCTTTATTGCTTTACATTATTGTTATCGTAATAATAATTGTTATTTTCGTTTTGTTAAATAAACGGTTAGTGATGCATCTTTATCTTTAAAAGATATAAGTATACTTCAGCTGGAAGGGGGGTGTTACTACACCTGTAACACCCCCCTTGGCTACGCCCCTGGGGTCGGCCACCCTTGTCCTACACCTCCACTTTACTCGGTCAATCACATCTCCTCTGCACACACCGACAGCCCTCATGTCATTCTCCAAAGTCTCCAACCATCTCTTTTTTGGTCTTCCTCTTCCTCTTTTCCCTTCAACGTCCATCTTCATAACCACTCTTACTGCATTCGTTTCCTCTCGCCTCATCACATGCCCAAACCATCTCAGCCTATTTTCTCTCATCTTGTCCACAATTGGCGCTACACCAACACTACCTCTCACGTATTCATTCCTTATTCTATCTTCTCTTGTCACTCCACTCAACCATCTAAGCATTCTCATTTCCGCGACACTCATAATTTGTTCTATTCTCCTGTTAACCGCCCAACATTCTGAACCATACAGCATAGTTGGTCTCACTACATTTTTATAAAATTTACCTTTCAGCCCAATTGGAATTCTCTTATCGCATAACACGCCCGATGCTTCTCTCCATTTCATCCACCCACACTTAATCCTATGTTTTACATCCATGTCAAAGCCCCCGTCCTTTTGAACAAAAGATCCTAAATATTTAAATCTCTCAACTTCACCTATCACATCACCATCTATTGTCAGTTGTCTCCTCATTCCTTCAACTTCTTGGTCTCTTTGTCCAAAATCATACTCAATATACTCAGTTTTATTTCTACTAATTCTCAATCCCTTTTCTTCGAGGGCTAACCTCCACTCATTTACCCTATTATTGACAACTTCTAGGTTTTCTCCTATCAGAACTATATCATCCGCAAACATCATACACCATGGTATCTCGGTATACGACTGAACCAATACAATAAAATAGGTACCTAATATCTGTAGGTATTTTAGCTATATTAATATGAATATGAATTATATTTAGACAGTTAATAATTTAGTTGTAGTTCAATATTAAGTAAGAATATATTTACATTTTACGATTAACATAATACAATGAAATACCGATAAAGAACCGGATGGGCCCGCTCTGCTGTACAGTTGAGGGTGGAGTGCACCTCGTTTATAGGATAGGTCATTATTATAATGGACTTGTTAAATTTGAATGCAATGATAGATATCATTGTATACGAATAACGATTCTGAATGGAGTTAATATGTTTGTCTAGGATATAATACATTGTTACATTGTTGCAATTTCGTAAATATTTAAATTTCAAACAGTCATAAAATTTTTTCCTCTTAGTACGGTATAAATTTTTTTAAAGATTTTTGAAGAGTAGCTTATAGATAACCTAGTGTTAAAATTTTGAACCTTAAGTATGAACAGGAAAAATTTTATGAATTTTTATCTACAAAATAACTTGCAAATTTTCGAAATTTTTACATATTTCGTATAAATTGGAACTTTGAGCACTTATAAAAAAAAATTGTGACTTTTTTATCAGTTAAGGAACAACTTATAAGAAACCTTGTATTAAATTTTCAAGATTTTCTGGCCGGCCAAAAAAAAAATACTTAAAAAAAATTGAAAATTTCATTTGTCTATAAATAGCTCAATAAAAGTACTTCAATACTTTGAAAATTTAACGGTGTATAGAGAACGCTAATCTAAACATTTGGTGAAAATTTCAAGTATTTAAATCGATTAATTTTTGAGTTATAGCAAAATAAAAAATTTGATTTTGTCGAAAACTGGTTTTGCGTAAAAACTCCTGTTTTTCCCTTATTTTTTTAGGGTTTTTCCCGTCACATTTAAAAAATATTGAATTTACTTTTGACCCCCAAAGTACAAACTAGATTCACTTTCCTTTCAGAAAAGTTGCTACATAAGGAAATCGAAGCATTTTTACTGCCCCATATCGTGTAGATAGACACAAAAAAAAAAAACACACATCATTGTAAAATCAATACATTCTTCACTCCGTTCAGAATCTAAAAAAAAATAATAAAAAATAAAAAAAAAACACACACATCATTGTAAAACCAATAGATTCCATCACCCCGTCAGAATCTAAAATGCTAAAATGTTATGAAGTCATTTAAAAATGTAACGCGAGCCGAATAAAACAAGTTCTTACGCAGGCCATATAGTTGCCCATATTTGCTACTATGTACGTACATAATACAATAATTCTGGAAGGTAATACAATTTATTTAATTCAACTGTAAATTAATTAGAACAATTTTTCAAATCAATCAAGTAAAAATAAACACCTAATGCATGGTTGAAAATGTTTTCTTCTATTATTAGGTTTGTTTTATTCATTAATAATATATGTGACTTAAATGCTCTAAAAAATATATTTTATAGTCTTGTATGCAATTATGTATTAAAAACTGACGAAATATGTACTAATATAAAAACAAAAGAAAATGCAAATTTTGAAATTGGTTTTAATAAAAAAGTTGGTGCAAATGTTGTACTCGACTAATCGTGTAAAATAAATAATAACTAAGTAAAACATCATAAAAAAAGTTGGATTTCACATGTTAGCACAGTACGAAAATAATATTTTTATATAAAAATGTCATGTTTTCTACGAAATAATGTAATACCAATACAAAGTATCAGATTAATCGAAAAAATTCTATTACTATTTTTATAGCATTATGTTTTTTTTTAGACATAAGCTTTATACGAAAAATTAATGAAATCATGCATTTACTGGCCCCAAAGATTTAGATCTGCAATAATATACAAAATTATTTTCGTATTTCATTCATAAACAACACAAGACCGAATCCATTTTCTTATACAAAATAGCAACAAAAAAAAATGTAAAAGCATTAAATTCATTCAGTTTAAAAGGTTATGTGATGAGATAAAGTTATAACGGGTTAGGTAATATAACCTTACACACAATTCTAAAATAGTCCAACACGAAATTATACATTATATTCAAATATATACGAACGCTTGCTGGACAGAACAACTGATACTTATTGCTTTTCAATTTGTTATTCAGTTTTACCAGATTAATGCTAATTTTCATATTGACAGTGTCAGTTATAATCTTGAATTGAACACTTGTGTCGAATTAGCAATTCCGGGTGATGAAATAAAATATGGAAAAATATTTGGGTGATAAAAAATCATTGCAATTAGCCTTATCGCGACTCGATAACCTGACAACTCTAAATTATTCGATAGCGCATTTTAGTCGTAGTTTTTCGTTAAATCACGTAATGAATAATTATACCTATGGCTGCATTTTCCCAGGATATGTATAAATGTATATTTATGTATAAAAAAATTATCTGATATGATATTTACATGTAAGGGGTGGCAAATCTAAATTTTGCTTATGTTTATTTATTTAGTTTATAAACACTTCAGCTGGACCTGATGATTGTTTGCATTTGATGATTTGTCATAAACTATCATAGATATATTGTTCGTACAAAATTTTACCAATCACATGTGAAATGTTTTGAGTTTATGACGATAATATAGTAAAACGAGCACAATTGTTGAACTTTTTCAATGCGATTACTTCGACAAAATCCGACTAATTTTCGTGTATAGATACGGTTTCCTTTGCGCGATCGCGTATGCGAACTATGAATTAAGATCGCATTCGCTTCATGTTGGTTTGCTTTATACGATTCTACGCTGTGACCAAAAGATTTATAAATTTATATTTTAACAGTCGTACTCGATATTTTAAAGTGCTAAGTTCACGGTGCACGAGTACGATTTGTTTTTAAAAATTATTTTAATGGATTTAGTCGATAAAGAAATCTTAAAAATTATTTTCCTAGAAGAAGATGACGATGAGATCTTGCTCTGGTATTTATTGGAAGAAAAAGAAATTTTTCAATGCACGCGATCTTAGATCGCGGTTCGCGTTCGCGATCGCGCAAGGGAAACCGCCGAACCTTAAGGTTATCACACCAGAGAAATTATAAACACAAAACTTTTTGTATGCAATCGGTTTCAGAAACTAGTTTCACGTTAATCTGTATATTGAAGAAACTTAAACAATGAAACTATGTATAGAATAACGAAAATTCAAATATGATTAGTTTTAAAATGTCGTCTGACGAGGATGACATGATTTTGTTTTGAAGGTGGGCACGTCAAAAAAAACGTCGTTATTGGGTACATCCTATAAATTTATCTAATATATGTTCTAGTACTAGTGTTGTTGCAAATTAGTTTTTGAACAAAAAATATATGAATAATATGTAAATAAGTATAATAAAGTATAATTTGATAATTGTTTTATTGATAAGTTAAAAAAATATGTTCCATTCTACTTACTTTATTTCAGTACGTGGAAAAATTAAAAAAAAAAATTGATTTTTAAATTAGTATTGGTATTTAAGTATGCAGTATGTAATTTTGTATTGAAAAGTAAATAAGTTTATATTACTATTATTATAAATCAAATTATATGATAGAACATAATTCACTCAGTAAAACCTAAAAACGTGCATGACTAGTGAAAATGTTCATGAAACTGTAAACCAGAATGACAAATTTCGTGTTATCAATTTCGTAAACTATAAATAAAAATAGTTGCATGAAACTCGGTGTGTGTTACCCTAAACAAATATATCGGCTAGTTTCATGCAATTATAGTTTCGTGTTTATAATTTCTCTGGTGTGTGGCCCGCCTAACGGTCGTAATACGTTGCGGTGAACAGAACAGGACGAGCTCGGGGATTTCAACAAAACCGTTTCAATTAAAATCGAAAACACGGTATATTATATTATGTAAATCGCTATGGATTACAATACCATAATAATAAGTACGGTGCAATGCGCGCAGCTACGTCGGTCGAGCGTATCATTACATCGAGACCTATCTCTGCCTGCGGTCACGTGTTGAACAAACCGTACGAATATAAAAACCGAAATGTACGGACACGTATTGTGTTTTAATGTTTTTTAGTAAGCGTTCCGAATGGCAGCTGTCAATAAAAGAGGCGGAGTATAGAAAGAGTTCGAAAACCGCTACGCTATACGGGTATCGCGATCGAACATTTATTTTTCGTAAACGTTGCGGTGTTCAGCGTGATCATTAACGATAAATCCGGGCCGTAGGAAATGCAAGAAGCGTTGGAAAAAAAACCCGAAAATTCAGAAGTAGATCAGTGTAACGTTTCAGAACATAAGGCAAAAAACAGTTGTCCGACAACCGTTTAACGAAGTATACCGTCGATCAGCAATCAGCAGTAACCGATAAATACGTTCCGATTGGGCTGACGATAAAGAAAAGGGGAAAAAAAGACGTGAGCGAGTGACCGGGTCTTCCGCGACGGTCGTGCGACCCCACCGCCACAGGAAACGTAGGACGTTCCAAGCCGTCACGTCGGTCGCGGCGCGTTTGCTTACGATTCGATCGGCGGCGCACGACAACGTACGGAGACAACGTCGGCGGAGCACGAAGCCGCGGTGCCCGCAAGAAAAATAAAAAATCACTACCTCGCGTACCGCTCGCCACGGACTGTGTTCAAGCGATCTGGCTGTATGCACCGGAGTCCGGTATGTGGTGGTGGTGGTGGTCAAGATCCGGCGACCAAACACGACCGGAACAACGTCGTCCGCGTTGTTCTAGCGCCGTCGCGTATTTTTTTTTCCTCTTACGCCTCTCGAACGGGAAAATACAAGAACCATTTTGAAACCAGTTTTTCGAGTTTTTTTCCACGCACGTCTGCCGTGTTTTTCACGGCGGCGCGTTGACCGTGGACGGTAGACCGCGATGAACCGTTGGTTCCCGCCGGTCCTGCACAAGCGGTCCGCTATCAATTGGCTACCAGACGACGCGAACCCTTTTTTTCTTCCACATCACCGCGTCCGCGCGTAGGCGGGTGCAGTGGGGACTACCGCGCGGTTATCCGTTCCCTTCTTCAGCGCGACCGCTTGCCGGGCGCAACGTTGACGTAGGAACCCGTCGTCGCGCTCCCGGCACACAGTTGCGCGCACGTTTCCGCTACGCCGCACACGCATTGTTACGCGTGCGCCGACGACGTTCTTGTACGACGTCGCGGCGGTGATCGACAACGCGTACGGTGCCTGGACCGTGCGCGCGACATCGTTTTCGTGTGAAACCGTTCACCCGGGCTCAGAACATGCATCCGTATGCGAGTTCCAACGGCACGGTGAACGTTTCGATCGGCTCTTGAGCAATGCGGACTCGACGATGACAACCGCACGCGAATAAAACCGGATTCCTATCCGTCCGATTTGAACCGGGTACCAATCCGCACCAGTTGGTTTGGCGATTTATTAACTCACAGACCGCGCGTGTACTGCGATGGTAAGGGTGTCTCCGAGTAATAATCACAAAGCGCAGTTCGTTTTGATCAGAATACATTATATTCAAATTCAATATAATTTTTATAATTTTATTAAAGAATGGTAATACATAATTTACCTAATATTTAATAAACACCAGGTCATTGACAATGCATAGTTTTAAAAGTAATACATTTTTTCTAATCAATATAGGACATTATAGATCTATTATATAATATATACAATTATATACGTTTACGTACACATAGTCGTCTTAGAAAAACAAACTATAATTTAAATCATTAAGTACTTCAATAGATTTATTTGAATATAAAATGAAAATCATATCAAACGCATTGTTAAAAATTTAACAAAATAGTAAAATTATAATCATTTTCAAAATGTATTCATTTAAATTAGCTATAATTTACTACCTACAGAAACACATTTTAAAAATAATTTAATTTACTTTCATATTACTGCTTTTAAAAACATTTTTTTCATACAAACTTCATTCGATTTAATGTCATTTAAGGAACATAAATAGGCGATTCCCCAATTAAAAGTCTGCGATAAAACAATTAATTATTCAGACATTTATTGGCACTGATGAACAATGAAAAAAAATCTTTCTCATATGGGCCATTAATCAATACACAATACCTATGCAATACATTATAGATTAATATAAAGCTAACACGACATGTCCAATCTTACATTTTGATTTCTCCTATATTATCTAACCGTATTTTTATTAATTTAATTTATGAATCATCAATTATTTTTAAACCTCAATTTTTTTTACTAACTATATTTTGATTGATAGAAAATAATAGATGATCAAGTTCATTTAAACATTTTATTTTATTCGATATTCATTGGCAAACAATTAATTATTCATGAAAGTCAGAGTTTTAATTTTAACAATTAATTAAATTCATAAAATATATTATGAATTTTCATAAGTATCAAATGGTACTAATAATATATGTGAATTAAAAAACTTTTCAATAGCAAAAACATAATTTTAAGAATAGCATAGTAAATAATTTATGTGAACAATCAATCACATTTACAAAATATAAATTAATTTTTTTATATTTTTATTATTTTTATAATTTTTAACTCAAATAAATCAAAAAAAAAATATTCTAAATTATACATTATAAACTCAATAAACAGAAAATAACTTCTTTTAATTCATTGGTTCTAATTTTATTTTACTTGACATATTACGATAATTAAATAATGATGAAACGTTTCTGAATACATCTATAAATTGTTGAAAATTCTTTGAAGTATTGTAATGTGTTAATACAAATATATCTATAAGATTAAATTAAAAATTGTTTTAATGCGATCTTCAAAATAATAATCAAAAATAATCTGTGTGTTCAAATTTTAGCTTAATTAAATTTCATTTTAATACAATTTTTATTTTACTAAACAACTTGTCACAGTTGGTAGGGTATTTTGTTTTAAAAAAATTTATTTAAAATTAATTTATATTAAATTAAGATTATATATTATTGAACACAAACCTTTATACAGATTTGATCTCTTTATTCTCATAATTTATGAATAAAAATACGGATAAATAATAGGAAAAATAGTAATACAAGAGAAGACTGACGGTTTACATACATTTTTCTATCAATGAGTTTTATAAATCAGCCAGTCACGTTAGAAATTCGTTAATCTATCATGAAATTATTGGAGAAAAAACATAATACAATTAAAACATACCCTGACAATTTAACAAGTTCTTTTGTAATGAACATAAATTATCTACAAGTCTTGAAAAATGTACCTGCAAATTAATAAAATTAAGCAACACCTTTTTTTTTTGTGTTTTAAATTGTAAAACATTGATTTGCAAGCAATTTTATTGTAAACAACAAATTAATAATAAATACATTTAAAAAAGAATATAAATGGCTGATTCAGTGAAACTATACAAATGGTATAAACAGAATAATCACAGCAAAACTTACACACTAGATTAAATATTTACTCAAAACGGTGACACATGGAATAAATTCAAACACTAACAAAATACCTACAAAATCAGCAACATTAACATAACAACACAATTTAATATAATCCTATATTACTTACTATTAATATTAACTTTGTACATTTAGAAAATTAAAGAAAAAATAAACAGAGGAATTCTTTGCACTGTTTTGTACTATATCTTTACAAAACCATATATTATTTAAACAAATTAAAAAAAAAAAAAAAGAAAAAAAAGAGGTAGATGGATTAGGAAACAATGTTCAACATTGATTAAAATAATAATAATCATAGTAATAATAATTATAATAATATTGATAATAATAATGACAATAAAAATAATATTAAAACTTGCTTAAACAAAAACTATAGATATGAATTAGATAATATTAGCCTAGTTTATATAATTATTCTAAAACTTATTAGAAGTGGAGGTAGTCAATTTGTACTATAGGTCATGATTACAAATATTACTATATAATTTCTTAAAGTGATGTTCACCTAACAACAACAAGAATTAACACTTAACGTCACTTTAAACGTGGAATGTCATAACTTATAACAGAATACTGAACAAACATATTACAGATTGTCTGCACCTTAATTTAGTGCAAAAAATTCCCCAAATAATATTAATATATATCTTTACTAATAAACTTTACTTAAGACACCAAATTGTACTCTGAGTTATGTACCAAACACGGTAATCATTTTGTTTCAATTATCACTAAAGAAAAAAAATATAATAATAAATCATATAATAAAATGCTTGTAACAACAAAAATGAATGATATCGTTAATCACAATAATATGCTATGAACGGTTAACTTACACAAAGTTAAGAGGCTCAGTGCAACTTGACAGTTGGAAATTATGTCTTTAAACATTAAAAAAATAAATGTTATGACCAATTACCAGTGTAAGATAAACTTAAATAACAAATAAATATGTGTAAAAATTGTTTCGAATCTTACTGATTGTTAAGAGTATATTAAATTACTGCAAAAAAAAATTTGAGTACGTTTTGAGGTAATGAGGTATAGGTTAAAACATATAATAAAATTCTTAATGGTGTAAATAACAAAATAAATAATAATAAAACAGCTTAATCTAAAAAAAAAAGAAAAAAAAACTATAACATTGTGGTATTAAAAATACTTGTACTATCGTTACATTAAAACTACAAGAGGCGAAATGGTAAGTATATTATGACTTATGTCCCCGCCGCAATTCGCCTCTTTTATATTTTATTTATTAAATTATTATAAATTTTTTTTTATTTTTTATTTTTTAAATTTAAATTTTTTTAATCATAAAATATTCCTTATTTTAAAATTTGTACATTAAGCCAAAACAAATTATTTAATTATAAAATAGCAATGACATTTTAATTGAACTATTAATTGTGTTGTTGTAAACACAAAACCATAATCGAGAAAAAATATATATGCCTAAAACAATATTTCTTATATAAAGATGTAAGTGAACGACAAGCGCTTTAACATTGATTCCAAATATAAAAATAAATTTCTATTTGGACTATATAATCAAGGTATACATGTATAATACATAATTATTTTTAAGTATGCATAATAACACAATAAAACAAATGCTGGCTTCGATTATATTGTGACTAGTGGAGCAGTATTATATGACTAGTATAAAAAAAAATGAAAAAAAATATTAACGGCTTAAATTTGGAAAATGAATGGTACATCTTTAGATATTTGCATACAATTAAATAGTTTTATCAGGTACAATATACATAATACATTTTAACTATAATATTCACCATGTATAATGTATTTGAAATACATTGGTGTATAGTGATATATAAAGCATATCAATAATATAAATAGTAATAGTTCATTAATAACATGACATTTTGTAAGTAGATTGTTCTAGGCTTTATCTCTATTTATTTTTTACTTGCAATAAAGTTTTTAATTGTACTATAAATCAAAAATTAAGGGTAGTAAATATATAAATCACAAATTTAATTAATTTATAATGTGAGTCCTTGTAAATAATGTTTCAAGTTAAATGTATTCGGAAAATTAATTTTTCTATAGAAATGTAAAACATTCAATATCCTTTCAACTATCAAATTCAAAACAACTTTTTAGTTAATGGAATTTTTAAATGCCAATAATCAATGCCTCATTTTTAACAAGATTTTCAAAATGTATAATTTCGCACTATAATCCATATTAATTTGTCACATCAGTAATCAACAATTAAATGAATAATCCCCCCTGTCTCCCAAAACATTTCTATATATTAAACCATTTTTTATATAAAGGCTCGAATTTTCTAAAATACAAGAGTAACGATTAACAACAAAAACCAGCTTTGCTGACTTATAAATGAATACAAATAATATTTTAATGTACCATTCAGGGTCAATTTTGTTGTTTTATCAATATGTATTAAATGATAAGAGAGGCTCTTTATGACTTAACTAACAGCATATTACTATAACTTATGGAGACATAAGCAATCCACAGAGTAAACATTAACATTTTTAATATTATAAATAATATATTATAGGTTATACTTGAAAATATAACGTGTAAAATCATTGAGGTAAGTTCACATTGAAAGCGGTGTCATAAAAATGTATTTTCACCTAAAAACTAACACCACTTTCATCAGTCTTAAGAGTTACAGAAGTGTTTATGGTTTACATTTGTACTTTAAAGGCAGTTAGTCTGCAGTTTGCTTATGTACCAGACTATTTTATATTTAACTGGTAGTATGGTTAATGCTTAAGGAGAGGTATATATATATTTATAAAATTAGTGGGAGGGTAAAATATTTGGGTGAGGTAGATTTGTTAAGAGTTATTGATTGTTGTTTGCAGTTTGTGGAAATGTTGGATTTGATTTCACTGCAATTTCTGTTTTATGTTCTCTTGCAATATGTCGTCTCACTGTATTGTTCCGAGTAAATGTACGTGCACAAAAAGGACACGGGACTCGGATTCCTTGATGCCTCTGTCTTATATGAGCTCTAAGATTTGTTTCATAACCATATAACCGTTCACAATATGGACATTGTAATTTTTTTCCTAAAAAAACAATAGTTTATTTCTTTGTTATTAGATGGCATTTAAGTTTACCAGTAGGTGACAATTTGTATATAAGTATTATTTGTATCATTTTCATAAAAAACTATAAATATACGTTTAAAACAGTATTGTAATCTTATTGTAAATAATTATTTTCTGTACACACTTAGTGTAGATAAAGATATTAATGGTATTATGTTCATTCAGATTTGTCAAAATGTCAGATTTATTCTAGACCTAAGGTAAATTAAGTTACAATATATTTATAATTTAAATAAAGAATAAAAATCTTTTATAATTTCTTAAGAAAACTAATTTTTTCAATAGTAATCAATATTTGAGATGATCTAATAACTAAGAAGGACATACAATTTATTTTATTTTAATTGTACTATTAGCTTTTTGTAACAAAGAATGATATAGCAGTTTGTTGAATATTATTTATCATTAAGAGTATATTGTACAGTAAATATGTAATTGTCAATATGTTAAACTATAACTTAAATGTCATAATAGAATAAACAAACTCTATAAAAATCTTTTTTCCATTTAATTAAAATAATAAATAAATAAAATAACACTGTAATCTAATATTCAGAAGTATGATCAGAAAATTGAATTAATTTATTAACATGTGATAATAAGTCTACATTTAAACACAAATAAAATGCAAATATTCTTTTTTTTAAAATCTCTTTAGTTAAAATACTATAAATTAGTAAACGTTACCATCAGCTGTTATAGTAGTCGCAATATTTTTATGAGATGTATCTATTTTCCATTGACTTGGAGACGGTGGAGTTGTTCCATTATCTGGTGCTTTCCATTCATTTGTTGTACTTGTGTTTTGAGGAAATTCTCCAGCATTTGACCCAGGTTCAGATTTTATTCGCAGATCTAAAAAGAATGTTCCACATGAAATAATAATATTAAATTATTTAATAAAATAATGCGCAGAATATGAAAGTTTCGTAGTTTAGTAATTTAAAGTAATTTTCTTTATAAACTATAATAATTTATGTAATATAAATAATGTACCTTCTCCACAGTTATTAGAGGTCATATTACGGTAATGAGCTGAAGTAGAAGCATCTACAGGACCAGAACTATTTGACTGAGGCTGATGAGAATTTTCCAAATGGGCCGATAAATGTGAACTGTAGGTTAAAGAAAGAGGAGATTCACGTTCAGGTCTGGAACCATCTCTTAAAACAGATGCCCGTGTAAGTGTATCGGAAACTGGAGTTGTGTTAGGGCTGTTATGGTGCGCTCGTCTATTTCTGTGGGGATCAGGTGATGAAGGGTGTTGTTCATTTGATTGACGATAATGGTTTGAAATCTGACTAAATGAGGTAGAGGGATGCTGAGCTTCCATGGATCCATTTTGTTTTGGTCTTGTTGGAGAATCTAGTGCTGTTTGGTTTTCATTATTATATAGATCACGCTGAGGTAGTAGTGTCAATTTATCATATTCAAATGACAGGCCTTTAACCTAATTAACATATTTAATATAAATATAGTTAAAAACAATTCTAATACACGTACAAATAATAAACAATATCAAAATTAAATTTAAATATTACACTCATAAAAATGTAAAGGACTTTAAAATATAAAATCATTATTTTCACCTGTAAATTATCAGCAGTTTTTAAAAAACTAGAGAGTCTTTCTTGAGATATTTGTACTTCACCGCGGTACATAAACTCAAGTAACGATGCCATGTTTGTAGACGATGTCCCATCAAGTATAACTATTAAACTTGATCCTAGTGGAGTAGCTTCAAATATTTCTTGAAAATGTTTACTGCATGCCGCCAGAATTAGTTTGTGAGCTTTGAAAGTTTTACCTATTCAAATAATATGAAATATTAGATAAATAGATTATTTAAGGAAAAATTGGGAGTAAAATACAATTTTTGTCAACAATAAATAAATATATTACCTTCACAAAACAATGATACATCTGTCAAACTATCTGACTTTAAAAGATTATCAAATGCAGTTACAAGATTGCTACTAAAACTATTCCACTTTAGACAGAACTGCTGCTGAGGTTCCATTCCAGATTGTTGTTGAAACAGTGTTTAAAAAGACATAACAGTGGCCCTATTAAAATTAAAATTACATTAGATTATAACAGTGAATTGACAATTACTAAAAATTGTAACCATTATTTCAATAATAAAACGAATAAATAATTAAAAATAATTTGATAAAGAAAATAATTATTTCTTTGATGATAAAGTTATACATAATAAAACTAAATATAAATGCTTCCGAGTGATTGAACTTTCTTTTACGATTATGTTTAAAATATTAAGGGATGGTTAATGATAGTAGAATACAAGTTTCTACTACTAATGATTACTAAACATAACAAACAATTTTATATATGTAAAATAGCCATAAATTTGAATAATTTTTGAAATGGAAACTTTTAGCTTAGTTGATTCTAAAATGTTTTCTATCTTTATAAATATAAATTAATTCAAGTAATATAAGTAAATAGTTAAATCTACATTAAAATTTAATTTCATCATGTTTAATGTTTGGACTATAATAATTATAAGTTTTTACTTGCATATTAACTTTTATCACTAAATAGTTAAATAACAAATGTAAAGTAAATTATAAGTTATACTTAAGCCATCACTTTTAAAACATATACTATACAAGTAGACAATCCCTTAGATAAATATGTTATAAATTATTTTTTACATACATTTTTTTAACATTATTTATTCTTAATCTCCACTAAACTAAATGAAAAAAAACAAGGTCAATCAAAATCTTGATTCTAATTTGGACTACAAAAATTGTATATTCCATGATGATTTTGAAAACCATTTTTAAACTTAAAAAGTGATTTAAAATATTTAAGGTATATATTACATAATATGATTAAAATGTTATTTTATCAAATAAAAATAAATACAAATTATAATGTATAATGAATATGTTTAACAATACAAATTCAAAAAATATATATTATTTCATACTATTCAATATCAAACTCAAATATTTGTATTGTTTGCTATCTAAAAGAATTTCCAAGTATTTGTTTTATGACCTATAGGAAATGTAGTTTTATTTTGAACTGTCATAAAAACTAAGGAAAATAATTCTAAATTGTTTGGAGAAACATCAGTCTTGGTTTCCACGATAATAATAATAATACAGTGTATAACTCATATAAAGGATTTCTTTGTTTCATGCTTCTATATATATATATTGTATACATATTTTAAGGCAATATATATATATATATATATATATATATATATATATATATATTGTAAAATAATTTGCAACGGAATTTCTTTACTTTCATTAAAATAGTTTTGATAAATCAGAATTTTATTAATTCATATTATTATTATACTTTATAGCCTTGTTTAAAAATAAGAGTTTACTATTTTAAATATCTATAAAAATATAAATTTAATATGTATTTATAGATATTTAATTAATAAAAACCAATTTATACATTTTTATCATTTAAAAAATTATTATTAAATAAAAATATAAGATTTCTAAAAATGGAAAAGTAAAAATATATTATTTGTGCATAAGAAAGATAACTATGACATTGGTCACACATCCAAATACCTGTGAGTATATATATTTGTAATATACTGAAAGTCACTGATATAGGTACTAAAACTAGATTTCAACATAAATAAAAGTTGGATAGTTAATTTATCTACACCACCAAAAATATTTATATACAAGTGTATCTTTTATTGTATTAAATTATATTTTATTGAGATTATTACAATAGCATAATAAACTATTTAAAAAGGTTTTATTTACTTTATCTAAAATTGAAGAACAGAAGTGCTGCGCTAATATTTTATTGTACATAAATATTTTTCAAATTGGATATAATTTAAAATCAGCAAATACTCAAAACTTTAACCAGCAATTAACCAGACTCGTTTTAATTTATAAAATTAACAAATTTTAACATTTTTATTCTTTGATAACTCTAATATTTAATGAATTTAAGTACATATAAAAATATAATATTAGGAGTAAAATTATTAATTAATTTTTATAGGTACAAAATAGTATAAAAATAATATAATAACTATCTTAGTTATAAAATTTATACTTTTCATTTATTATTATTCGATAATATGTTAAGTAATTTGTTTAAGGATTTCAATTTATTATTTATTTATTTAACTGTTACAATTAAACAAGAATTTACAATGAATAAAAAAACATTCTTATTCTTAATAATAAATTGATGAATGGTTTCAAAATATCAAATGCAAAATGTGTTAAATGAACTGAGAACATATTAACATAATACAAAAACTTAAAAAGGTAGTAGTAGATAGCCGATTAAAATCATAGTTTACTCGTAAGTGTATGTTGAATACATCATGTAAATTATCATATTCATGAATAACATTGACCTGTTTTGGTTATATTTACCAAATAGATGTTTATAATTCTATTAACTATAGAAATAAAGATATATTATACATTTCTATACATTAGAATACTTTTTGTTAATCGTTATAATAAAAGTTTTAACAAATCACCAATAACTTGTAAATACAAACTGTATTTTTTATGGTGATGGTTAGGACAAATTAAAAATATTGTTTTATGGATAAAAAATATATACTAGTATTGTTATGTAAGTAATGGAGATGACATGAATTGAGGTTTAAATTTACTATATTGTCATTCATAATTTAACATTATCTTGATTATAATAAATCAATTTATAAACATTTTACCTACAGTCTTATTTCTTGATAACATTAACTCTTTGTCTAATTGACATAAAGATCAATAACCTAAGAGTTGCCATTAAATAATACATGTTTTTGTTTATCAGTTAAAATAAATTATTATTATTGATAAGCTAAGAAATATGTATCGGTCAAAAATAAAATTAAAATATCCGATACAAATGGAAACTTAAAATATCTACTAACAATTGTAAATCATAACTTTACTATACAAAGTTTATTATTTTTTCACAGTTATTAAATTGAAAAACAAATTATCATAACTAGATATTTATAATACTAACACATACTTGATAATCTATTATCAAATCTATGTATATTAAGTATATTTTATCACAATAATATGCATAGTTGTACAAGGAACTGGTTGTAGGTTCTTAAAATAATAAAGAATTCAGAAAAACAGGTTTGGAAAGATGAAAAGTAGGTATTTTTAGATTTGATGATCTCATGTAAACATTGGTTAGTAAAATACTATTTTGTTTTGTTTTTTTTCAAGAATGTGAAAAATTGAAAAATAAATTTTAATAGACCATCTGAATAAGAAACAATATGGACATGCAAAATATTATAAAGGTTAGTTATTGTAATATGCAACTGAAATAAGGAAAAAAAATAAATTCTAAAACAACCTTTCAATGAAAATAATGAACATGGAAAATTATAACGATTTATATTGTGTTGTTGTCATACGACTCTGTGCCAAGTCCAATAAAAATAATACAATTTAGGACCACAGTGTGATGCAAGGTAACAAAGTACAAATAAAATACTTAACAATATTATTTATACTGATTGTTTAACTCACCGATCAGCAGGCTGTGGCACAGACGACTCCGTCAAACATCCATGTTACATCGAGGTAGTTGCCTCTGTCGTCGCGTTCTTAGGTCTGCGCAAACACACAAGTTCACATTTAAAGAACCATTTGTTATACACCTCTGGTTAGTATTTATTAATTAATTAATTAATTTGTTAGTTTTCTTATAATTATTTTATTTATTTATTTATTTATTTTTTTTTTTTTGGTGGGAGGTAGGGTTGGCGATGAGGTGCCGGGCGCGAGAGGATATGATCTGTACGAGCGGAGTCGACTGTTTAAGGGTGGGTTCCGCGGGTTGCGATTCTCGATTCGTCGTCGATCGTGCAGCACACGCAGTCACCGCGCGTAATGGCAACCAATGACATCAGCAGTCGCCGGACGCAACGTCTTTCCGGACAATGCAAGTGCAAACATTTGCATAACGCGCAGCAGACGACCGTGAAACAGCGCCGTGTGCGCGCAGCAACCGCTGAGGAGGAGGTGGTCGAACGGAGTATATGTCTGGCCGTCGCGAGCCAACCGACGTCAATGCGGGTACGTCCTCGACGGGGGCGCCAGCAGCGTCTTTGCCATGTACTTGTACGATATCGCGTCCCGCGGCGGTTCGCGCGGTTAACTACTGGGACGGCGGCGGGGGCGGGGACGGTCGGTGGTGAAGACGAGTATCGGAGCGGAGGGAGGAAGGAGTAAAACGAGTACAACCCGTACGGTGTACGCCGTACGGCGGGTAGGTTGCACGCACCACGTCGGAAAAAAAAAAATACGTGCACGTACAGCACCACCCGGACGGGGCACGTGCAAAAAAAAATTCGGAACAGGAAAAAACGTCGAAGCACCACCGTGGTGTAGTAGTAATTTAAATGGAATTATATGGTTGGAAATCAAAAATCAAAAATGAAGTATTGACGACGACGACAGTACGACAGTCAAGGTGGTCGGACGGATACGTGTGCACGTCAGAGGAGAAAATTTAAATATTGAATAGGTAACATAAAAAAAAAAAAAAAAAAAATAGAAAAATAAAAATCGCAATTCGCGAACGAAATTGGTGGAGGACGGAGTCGGGCGGGCAAAATTTTTTGTTGATGTTCTATCGTTGTGTTCATTACCTCGGCGTAGGAACTCCCGCACGAGTGTTGTCGGTGAAAAAAATTGTTAGAAATTAATTAACACGGCGGATGCGTGAAATAAAAAAAAAAAAATTGCAATCCTGCAATCGGGGAAGAAACGCACTCGCTCTCACACTCGCGCGCACACACACGCACAAGCACTCGTACACACACACACACACACACACACACACTCACACACACACAAACGCGCGCGCACACATTCACGCTCATTCACACACTCGCGCCCGACGCACACTCGCAGAACGGCAGCGGACCGGAAGGCGAAAATGGCATAATGCAGTAGGTCAAACTGATGAGTCGCGTAGTTTCGCACTGACGTTTTTGCATTGGGCAAAATCGCACTAGCTGCGAGTGCGCACTGTGCGAATACTGCTCCGCCGCACGCAGTTTCCCCTCCGGGCGGCATTGCGCGCGCGCGCGCGCTCTCGCTCGGTTCGACGGCCGTCCGCGGCCACCCCGCACACCCCCGCCGCGCAGCCGTGGCACCGGACCGGCGCGCAGTGGTCTAGGCGATGTGATTTTTTTTCGCACTCTCCGCCGCGTCCCACATAACCCCTTATCGACCGCGGGGGGGGGAGACCGCCGCCGCAGCTCCTACGGGCGCGCACACACGCACACACGCGCACGTTGCGCCGAGGCTCGCGCAATCGGGTCGGCCGACCTCGTCAGCCGTCGACGCACCTACGGCGAGTGCGTGTGCGCGCGCTCCCTCGATTGCGTATGCGTGTGCGTGTGTGCCGCCGCAGCCGGTCGACCTGTCGACGGTGCGCGCGTGGGCCGGGTGCGGGAGCGGAGAGGTGGTCGGCGATGCGGCGCCGCCTCGTACACCGGCGGCAGCGTAACGAGTGCGCGTTGCGCCGCGGCCGTGGCGGAGGTGTGCCGGCGGTCGGAGGACGTGCGCGAGACGGTGACGGGCACGGAGGAGGTGAAGACGTGCACGGTGTTGCAGCGCCCATATACGTTGCAACACTGCGTTGTTCTTCGACCTTACACGAATTGCGACGACGGCGGCGGTGATGGCCTTCGGCGGCCCGCAACTCGCGCGAGAGACCGAATCGCGCGCGCGCGCGTACGCCAAGAACGCCGCCGCGCGAACGAAGGTTTTTTATTTTTTTATTTTTTTCCTCTCCGTTCCATTTAGCCCATTTCGCTACGCTGCCGCTATTTCGTTTTTACCCTTCACCGCCACCGCCGCCCATCGCCACCACCGTTACCGCCGCACGCACTCACGCAGCACGCATTATAATATTGTGTTTCGTCTATTTTCTCTGTCGCTCGTTTGCGGCGCACGCGGTTTTATTTTACTAGCTTTTTTATTTTATTTTTTTTTATTTTGCTCGCCGTGTGTTTCTATTCTCTTCCACTCGTATCCCCTCGCGCCTCCTACCCGTCCCGACGTACGCATTTCATTATACGCGGCGGCGGCTGGATCTTCGAAGGCCACCGGCTGGGCGGCGAGGAAATACACTCCGACACGCACGCACGCAAACGTGTTCCATCGGCCGCGCGCGCGTTCTCGTTTTGCCGCGCAAAATTCGCACGCACGCACTTTGTCCACGACGCAC
This sequence comes from Sipha maydis, assembly GCA_034509805.1. Classification (NCBI taxonomy): domain Eukaryota; kingdom Metazoa; phylum Arthropoda; class Insecta; order Hemiptera; family Aphididae; genus Sipha; species Sipha maydis. Next base: position 79,157 of record JASXSY010000802.1, on the reverse strand, counting down.
GGGTTACCTCACTACATTATACGTGCGCGCGTCCGACAACGAGTTTTGCTGCGTTCACCGGTTATCGTGTCTCGCACACCAGCCAGTAGCATTACAATAATATACGTGTATATGTGTATATATATGTGTGTGTGTGTGTATACTTAAACGCAGTGTGTATACACCGCGCGCGTGTCCCCAAAAAAAAAAAAAAAAATATAGCCGTACGGCCATTGTACGCGTACGCGCACGCCGAACACCTTCGTACAATCGTATGGAGTTACTGCCTATTCATGCGTTCCGCGGCGAAATAATATCATATTGTTTACGTCTGTAAAGAGTGTATATTATATCATATGCCCATTATGATGTGATGTATTATGTACGAATGTACAAGTGCCATACGAATAGACGTGTTTCGTTTGTGTTAACATGTCGCTGTGTCGAAACACTTAAAATTAAACATTTAAGAGAACGGAAAGAGTGTGAATTTGAGAGAACACTCGAATGCCGTACGTGTACATAGTATCTAATGGATAAAATATGTACAAACGCATGGGTATATACCACGGATTTATTACATTTCGACGGAACAATGTTTAAACGATTTAACGTGTTACATAATATTTCGTTTAATATAATATTTCAAACTTGAATTCGATAAACGCGGTTTTATGCAGTTCTAACCGTGACGTAGGCATACGGTTTTGCTTGATTTTTTTTTTTTTTCTCTATACAATCAAGTATGCTGAATCTTCGCGATGGCATAATTGCGGTGCTAACTTTTTTTCGGTTCAATTTCGGTTACAAATTTCGGGCGATCGATGAAATAGTGTTCGGGTACTTTTGCAATTATTATTTTTTTTTTTTTTTTTTTAAACACGAGCTTTAAATTCATACGACGTACAGGAAGATGAGGATAGACAACGACCCACACCCATGCATATTATTCTTCCCACGTGAGTTCTCATAGTTACACTAAATTAACGAAATATTTTCCCCGGTGCAACGTAAACAACAAATCGTGTTGCCGACTGTTAACGTTACGATTTTCGCCGCACCGTGCGCACGTAACAATGTTCGCCGAGTGTTACACACACCGCGAAATAATCCGACAAAAACATCTCGTTTCGGTGCTGCGGCGCGTAATAATATTATTCCGCCGGAGATAATTGACGGTTTCGGGCTCGGATGCAATAATCATCGAGGTGTAATTGGGGAGCCACGTCATCGTGATCGCCTCCACGGATCCCGCACAGTCGGCGGTGTACGTTTTAATTTTAATTCACGCACGATGTTGTTGCGTTGCCGCGACATCGTTTTTCGAATACGGCGTCAACGTGTACGCTTTTCGTACGCCCGAACCGTTGCGCTGCCGCTATTGGGTCGTAACACCGTCGTTATACAGGTAGGCATCCACGTACCACGTGTGTTATCCGCGAACCTTCTACGCGTCGCGGTCGTAATATAAATATACATGGGCGTGACGACGGTCGTGTCGTAAATCGCGCGGTCCCGGCGGCTGTTTCGGGAACGCGCTCTCTCTGAGACCGTGGCGCAGGACCCGCGCTCTTGCGCATTTATTGTGCTACTCGTACGGTCCCGAGAACGGTCGGATTGTTGTGTAATATAATAACACGTCGCAGGACACATATTGTTCGACGGCGGCGGCGGCGGCAACCGATGAAACGAGTCGACGACGTTAAGTATATGCTGCCGATCTCGATCCGGTGCCCCGTTCCGACGCGCGCAATCGTCGGACAATGCGGTTTCGTAAAAAACGTATAAACCCCCCCCCCCCCTCTCGCACGCGGTTACTCTGTCCGGGCTATACGTACAGGGTGATTGCGTTAACCCGATCTGGCGTTCTGCGTATCGCCGGCAGTTACGTCTGCACGCAAAACGCTATAGATAACTGCCCATACAGGCGTGGGACAGGCTAGCGAACAAGTCGGAACGTACAATATTTTGTTGACAGCACATAATAGTACGGTATTATTAGGCTTGTTAATTTGGTGCAAACCGACTCGGTGCGTTGATTCATCTCGCGCATCAATAGTAATAAAAGTTAGCTGCGACGTCTGTAACCGACGCAAAATGTATTTATAAAGCTAATGATACAACTGTATCATGTTCGTGCATTAAACGTTCGATTTTCTAATTATTTTTAAATCCTGCGTTTAAATGGAAAAACATTTGTAATCAAAAATTTACGAAAAAAATATCTATCTCATTCCGATACGCCGTTCCAAGATATTCTATTAAAAACTATTTTCTTTTCAAAATCGTAATAACGTTGAATCAGATTGCATAGATTTTTTTTTACTTGTATAAGAACTAGCAATCGGTTTAGGCCCACCCGCTGAGATATATCGCTACTGGAGTTAACTCTATTAATAAATAAAACGTTTTTAAAGATATTACAACTTACACTTATGGCATATTCAGCCATTCGGACTTGATGTTCTCTAAAATAATTCGTCTTAGGTTATAACATTAAAATTTGATTTTCGTTTGAAACCAGGAATTAATTCTGATTTTATTCAGAAATTATGAAGAGGGGATGAAAATATCTCAAGTATGGCACCATTTTCGAAGGGTCGATGTAATTCGCCGGTTTGCGAAGCTTCTAAGAGGACTTTAATCAGCTCGAAAGGAAAAATTATTTTAAAGAAATATCACGTGTTTTATTATCAATCATTATTTTCACAATATAATAGTGTTTTATATTGCTATCGTAATAATAATAATAATGGTAATTATAAATTTAATGCTTCACATCGAGTATAACTAGGTACCATATCAGGCCTACACTGTTAGATAGATAAATAATAATAGACGATAAAGTAATGTATTTATGTGCATCTCGTTTTTTATTATTGCGATTAAAGTTTCACCGACATTGTTATCATCTGAACTGAAGGCTATAAATGAATTTATATATTTCCTACAACAGTTCCAATATATTTGACGATCAATTTCATGCATTAAACACGCATATGTTCCTAAACGTACAATGGTCATCACCCTGTATGTTCGCTGTATATTTGTCTACGTAATCATAATATATATATATATATATATATATATATATATATATATATATATATTATGAATATTTGCATATTTGTATACACAATACATACTATATTTTATTATAATAGTCGTCTCGTTTTGTTCTTTACAGTTTTTTTTTTCTATCCTTCTCCCCTACCGTTCCGACAACGACCACAACGACGCACCGGATAGAACAGCTATTTGGCAATGTCAAGTATATATTTCGCTGCACACGCACGCACACACGCACGCACATGTACGTGATAATAGTGGTCCTGGACCGTGGGGCATTATAATATGCGTACGGCCGTCGAGGTTTTACTTTTTTTTTTTTTCGTACATACGTAATTTTTCGGTTCTATGCTACATAGATATATGTAATATATTATGCGCCCATGTAGCTGCTACACGTCTTTTTCCACACATATTTACAAATATTATACATTTATACGCGCGCGTAGATTTCACATGCATGGTATATTTGGATGGATTATTAATGCATAAACATGTATACACATATCCACTACCGCCGCTGCCGCTGCTGCTGCCGCTGCCGTTGATATATATTATGATAATACAAGTATGTGCGCGCGTTTATAAATGATTTGTTGTTTGTGTTTTTATGTAATCAATAAAATGATACCTCCGACCTTCGATATATGTATATATACGTATACTACACACCGGTGTATACATGCATTCGGCATAATAGTATCGTAATACATAAGTATATATATATATATATATATATATATATATATATATATATATATATATATATATATATATATACGCACTGCAGCCAATTGAACAAAAATTATCTTTTTTATCAAAGTAATAATATTATATAATAATAACAATGATAATAATAATAATAATAATAATAATAATAAATTCGAGCCTTTATGTGTTACGAATTGACCTATGTGTCAATTGAGTATGGGATCGTTTTACACATCGTTTCTAATTTTTTGGAACACACCGCGTTTTCTCCTAAAAACAATTGACAACTACCTATATGTTCTCTGTAATAGTAGAGGATTTCTAGTTTCGACACGTAAAAATGCAAACATTATTATAATCATACACTGTGTAGCGTGCATATATCAAGCAACACTCGCATTTGGGGAAAATTATAAACTTTTCATTAAATACTGTGTTCTATACAATTGATGTGTTTTTTTACGTGGATGTATAAAATATATAAATATAATATTACAGCTACAATACTTGGTTTAAAATGTATTTTATAATTATTATTTTTTTTTTTTTTTTGCTGTAAAACAACTTTTTTTATACGATTTACAACTGCCGCACAATGTATAACAAAAAATGCAATATAAATTTATTTAGTTTAAAAAACATTTATAATTTCAAACATTTTTTTGTATCGTTTTGATTTTTTTTATGTTTTGAAGTTTATTTACAAAGCATTTTTTCATGTAGATACATTTTCTCATAAAATATTTTAATTTATAATTATTTTTATAATAATTAATAAAACTCAGTATTTAACGCTACTATATTGTTTCGAGAATGTTTGATGTAATAATACTAAAAAATAACATAATGATCTACAAATAAATACAACCGTATACTGAATATATTTTAGTTTATGAACTTTATTCAGTATTATTCAGTATCTATAGGTTTGTATGTAAAAAAAAAAAATACTTTTTAATACTCACCTTAGGTGGTTCGTGTAGCAATTTAATATAGGTAGTAATTAAACTCAACTAAGATGTAGTAAAACAAATACATATTATGACTATATATAGTAGTAAATAATAACAAATAAGTTAAATTTTTGGAGGTCAGTAACTCTGCAGTTGCAATGTGTAAAATAAAATAATTTTAAAAGTACGCATAATATTATTAATATTAAAATATACCATAAAACTATCAGGTACCAATTTAATAACGATTTTTATATTCCGTCTTCATGTTCTTAAAAAATAAAATAATAGATAAATTGTTTCTACTTATAAATTATTTATATATTCATATATAGTATGTTTTATAATTATTTATAAAACATAAATTTATTTATTGTCTAGAACTGATTGAACGGCTTAACCACAAAATAATCTCTCTAAATTCTAGACATATACAGTTTTTCAATCTACCAAATATATGTTATCCTCCCAATCCAATATTTTAATGTTTTTAGGAAACTTTGAAAAGAATATAAAATTATTTCACTTTTTTCTTAATGATCTTTCTTTGTTTATTCATTAATGCTTATTTTTATTGTTAATATTTTTGTCATTATTTGTGATATATAAATTATACATACATGCACCTCGATTTATATTTTTAAATATTTTTTAACTACCTTTTATATATACAAAATGTAATTGAAAATTATTCCCTAATAAATAATATTATCATTATAATAATACTGCAGACGCAGTTATCGAACAAATAACAATTTTCGAAAATAAAAATGTTATTCGATCAATTTGTTATTAACTGAGATTTTGATACAAATATAGTAATGCATGAAATTCGAAAAACCCTAATTAAAACAGCCATTTGCCTGGATATAAAAATTGCGTATTGAAACCATCGTTTTGGTTGGTTCATTCAGTATAAACGAGATTTTATTATTATTATCTCATTAGTATACGGTGTGTTCACGTTATGAGGTACCACAAAATATTTCAGTTTATTGACCTTGTATTGAAATAAGATTTTTTTGGGAATGAAATGAAGTATCAAAATACATAATTTCAGCCAAATTTCAAATTTTTGACCCGGAGTGTAAGCGTATGCGTTATACAAGTTACTTTTTTTAAATGGTAACACTATTTTTTTTCTACATATTCGAGTAGAGTATTTTTTTTAGAACAGTTTTTGAATAAAATGTTTTTTCTAATTACAAAATTGTCAGAGTTGTAGTATGTATATTGAAGTTTAATATTCAAAAATAATCTGGTCTTGACGACATTAAATTATGTTCAACTTAATACTTGAAAATCAAAATCAAATATGCGATATTGTTAAATATCTGTTTGTAGATAGATTATATATAAAAAAAATAAATATTTTTTATCGTAATTTACTATAATTTTTGTCATTCATACTTCTATAATAGGATAACTGAATATTAATAGTAATGAAAATTACAAAAATATATACACTATGAATTTAAAATTAATATTAATTTATTTACAATTAAAGTGTTATCTTATAAATTCTTAAAAGTTTACGTTTTGATATTTCTATCATGATTCCAAAAATTTTAAAATTTAAAATTTTTTTGGATGTGGCATCGTTTATTTAGTCTTCTCCTACATTATTACTTGCCATTTTTTTTTCTTTTTTAATATTAGACATAAATAGATAGATACACATATCCAACAATATTTTAAATGACCCCATAAGCGGAGCCAAGTCTGGAGTTCTTGAAGGCTATGAAATTATTCCATAGGTACCAATCCATTGGTTAGGAAATATTGAACTTAAATATGGTCGAACAATGAATGGATGGCGTTATGCGCTGCTGTATCTTGTTAATATGTACATATTTTCTCGTGTGGCTAATGTATCATTTTTTTACAGTAACTCTAATTTATTTACAGGAAAATCTAGAAATCATCTACCTGTAAGTGTCCCTTCATAAAAATAAAGACCTAAAAGTTTTCCACCGATTAACCCACACCACATGTTTATACCCAGACACACTGAAGGTTAGTTTTATGAGACCAATGTGGATTTGATTGTCTCAAAATCTATGGTTTGATTTATTCATTATATCTACCACTATTTGTAAGTTTAGACTCATCTGTCCACAAATGTCGTCAGAGCATTCTTTATTTATATATTATCTATCTACAAACATATATTTAAGAATATCGGAGATTTTTTTATGATTTTGATGTATAAAGTTTGAAAATAGTTTAAATTTCGTCAAGAGCAGATTATTTGTAAATATTAAACTTCAATATACTAATAATTTGCCAATTTTGAAATTAGAAAAAAACATTTTACACAAAAATTGTTTAAAAAAAAATACTCTCACGAATATTTAAAATGGTGTTGTCATTTAAAAAAGTAACTTGTATTACGCATAGCGCGTACAGTCCAGGTCAAAAATTTGAAATTTGGCTGAAATTGTGTATTTTAATACTCCCTTTCGTTCCCAAAAAACTTTATTTCAATACAAGGTCATTAAACTGAAATAATTGGTGGTACCTCTTTATATTTTGAAGTGGTAATGGATCATTAAATTTAAAAATATTTTGAACAGAATTGTTTTCGTTTCTTTAGTGTTGATTGGATGTTATTCAAATTCTAAACATTGAAAAATCCAAAACTACTAAATGTATTAATATTACTAATATCACTAATTGGTAGACACGTCATAGGAAGTATGTGAAATGATTACATACTTATATTTTTATTAGTTTAATTTTAAACACTCGTGAGGATTAAATGATTTAAATTGTTGTGATAGAGTTGAAAAACATATGAATTGCCTATCTCAAGGTTTACCTTTAAAGTTTACGTCTCCGAAATCAAAGCGAGTATTGTATAAAATAAAACATAATACATTTTTGAAATTGTATTCAAATTATTCTGAAATTATTCTAAGATGAATAATTCATACAAATTGCAGACTTTAACAACTAAAGTGATTAAAAATGTATGAAGCAATTTTTAACAATTTACATACACAGACTTTTTGTTTCTGACTATTTATGTTGAAATTTTATGAAATTTTGTATAAAATGATGAAAAAAAAATTAACTTATTACTTGAAATACATATTGTGGAGTTATCTAACAATTTTGAATATTTTGTTTCATTTAAAAGCATGTTCGCGATCATCAATAACTTCATCGTTTCAAAATAAATTAACTTCTCGCTATGCCCATGAGTCTTAAGTTTTTTACGTTAATTTTATTGATACCTATATTCACATATTCATAACAAAATATTTTATATTGAAGGTCAATATTTGTATACTTTGTTTTTTATTGGTGGTGGTTACAAATAGTTTTGTACAGAATAAAAAGCATAAGTACTTAGTATATCACTATAAGTTTATTTTCAGTGATTCAATATCACATAATGTTAATACTAAAGTAATGTCACATTATTGAAAAAGATTACAGAATATTATATTTAAATAACTACAACGATAATTGTATATTTTTATCAGGGTTACATTTATTATACACGAATTGTATATTTTTAACGAACGAACGATTTGTTTTTGGGTATGCTTAAATTTTAACATAACACAGCATAAATGCATTAAGTTCTCAAAGTTAATAAAATGTATAATAATAACTTGCCGAACTATCGCATATTATCGTCATATTATATGACCTGAATGCAGAGATTATATTATTTTTACGAGTAACATTCAAAAGATCCATTCATTCAATTATTTTATAATTATTTAATATTCTTGTACATATAGTCAATAAATATATAATAAACTTATTGACATTATTATTTATAAACACTTCATTATATTTGATATACATTAATACAATATTAACATTGATCTAAATATTGTATACCAAACTCAATTGCATAAGTTTAATAAGTTTTCCTAGAATGATTTTATGATTTATGCCATGATACTTTATGTTTACTAAACTTCAAAGGTAGGTAATTTATAGTCGATGTATTCATCTGTTTTAATAATCTCTACTCGTGTATATATAGCTCATTAAAATAGATGTATTATAGTCTAACGGTTTTTAATTTTTCAAAGTATTGATAAATTACAATAATAACAATTTTGTGCAAGATTAGAATATTACAAAACTATATTTTTCAATAATTAGAACTTATGATAAAAAAATAAAAGTATATCTTACAACAAGTGTAAAATGTTTACATTTATTTGCTGTACATTTGAAGTCTCCGTGTAGATTTATCACAAAATTAAAAGTTAACAAAATTGATTTTATTACAAATTTGTTTTCCTGCCGTGCATTTAAATAAATTTAATTAGTATATAGTACCTAATTCTTTTTAGTTTTATGGAAAATTGGAAATTTCATTTCTTTGAGATCAATAATAACATAGTAGATTTAAAAATTTGACTTGTAAAACTAATAGAAAGCTGCTTCTTATGATAAAAATAAAAAAAATAAGCACTTTGTGGATTAAAATAAAACTACTTGAGACAACATAGGTAATAGGACATTTCTTATTGGAATACCTAAAAAATACAAAGTTATATTAACAAGACTTAGAATCGGTTACACGAAAATTGAACGCAGTCACCTAACGTCCTAGGAAGAATGCTTAATTAACCCATTATGCGGAGTACAAGTCACCATAGAACATATACTAACAGAATGCCGATATACCCTTTCACCAGAACAAGCCACTCCGAAACAACTGCCGAAATACTTAATAACCAGCCTCAATCAATAGCCAGGATCATCGAATTTATCAACGCTGCTGATCTACAATAAAAAATCTATAAATCGATTTAAAATTGTATAAAATATTAATATTAATTGTTTTTGTTGTTTATTATATATGTAAAATTAATCTTTATACAGCCGATGGCTCATGCTGCCGAAGGTCTATTATTAATAAAAAAAACTACACCGACATTCCATTAAAAAACTAATGTATTCTTCGTATCATCGAACCTCTTATTGAAAAGTCATAATAATATTTTTAAAATTTTGCAATTCCCAATTCACGTCTATGAATATATATACATACTTATATATATATATATATATTTATATATATAATTATATATAAGGTATTCGCTTATACACACAATTTCGTTTTTAATTATTATTATTATTATTCATATAAAAAAACACATTTTTTTCCAGCAATCGTTGCATCTGTGACTATGTGTACTCAGTATAACCAATGGATCTAAATACATTTAATTTATTCCTAAATGTATAATTTAAAAGACTATGCGTTAGTAAATTTATCGCTTTAAATCAATATATACTACAATATATTAATATATAATACTTGCATAAGACTACGAGTGTACTGTTCTCATACGTTATTAATTATTGCTTATTATGCTATATGTTGTAGTACTTATTATACAGACAGTTTGAAACTTTTAATTTGTTTTTATGCATATTACCTATACACATTGTAAACATGCAACGTGCATGACGTTTTGTTCGAGTACTAATAATTAAAATTGCATAATGATATTTTAAAATATGTAGTGAACGGAATTAAGTATCGTAAAATGATGCTTATAAAAATTTTGGAAATAATCATCTGAAATAAATCAGTAATAAAATGATTAAGTTACATTTATTTTTTTTCATATAAACATTACAGTTCAAGTATATTACGTTAGTCAATTTTTGTAAGTGATCTGATTCAAATACGGCTGATATAATTTTATTCGACAGTTAATTTTTATTCTTAATCATTTATGTTTATTTTAAAATTATAAAATACAACTATCTTAGCTGTTTTTTTTAACTTTAAATACTTAATCTTTAACTTAAAATTTGAAAAATAATTCAAAACTATTTCACGTAGGTTATTTAGCGGTGCAAATCCAGTATTTTTTATTAATAAATTTAAATTGTATAAAGATTGTAAATGGGTACGTAACATACGTTATAATCGTTAACTATTATATTATTAAAGTCTAAACGTTAACTTCAGTCTAATTAACCTGGCCTTTTAAATTCTTTCGTTAAAAACATTTATTCAACGTTACATTTTTTTTTTTTTTATTATATTTATAACATAACGTCAATAAAAACGTTTTAAAATAGCGATTTTTCCGGTTTTAGCTTATTTACATAAAAATGTTCCCATTATTATCGCAGTTTATTCTCGGTCATAAATGTAACATAACTATACTAACGTGATATTGTTTTTAAAAATAATTATTTTAAATATCCGTTATGATAGGTGTATACATACACCTGTTTATAAAACAGGATTCAATATTTAAGGTTTAAACTCAATATTGATATTATGTATGAAACACTGTTTATTTATTTTTTGTTGGTTATTATTAAAATTAAATGAGCAGTTATTATGATTTATTTCGATTAAGAAATGATAAATTTTATTTATTACGCGTTTTAAACGCACAAAAGCATATAATTCATACATTTTTTTTAATTTTACACCTTTTTTTTTTTTTTTTATTCATCTTAAAATAAAGATTATTAGGTCAATTATAATTTTTATTATATCAGCTTATGCACAATATTAAAGAATGTAAAATAATTATTAATAATGAAAAACAACACGACTATCTTCTTTTAATTAAATTTTATGTATTCCTTTATAATAAAAAATACAAATTAGTACGAATTATTAGTACAATTTTAAACACTATTGAATTCAGATAACAGTGTTGGCTATTTGCATTTAGGTATTGTACACATGTTGATTATAATTAATTGTAGGCTGTCTACATAAGTCGCTGTTTTAATGTATTCGTTTTAAAAAAAACCATACGAAACGTTAAACATTAGGAAAAAGAATAACTTCCGAGTAGTTTTATTCTATAAAGAAATTGAAATGCTTTTTAATACATAATTAAGCTGTTTGATTAAAATACTGTTACAGAAACTATTTCCATTAAAAACAATAAAATTCTTACTCCTTTTAATTAAATTAAAAATTGGAACTATTTAATTCGGCATAATGTGCACGTTTTTATCACTTTAACTCGCCTAAATCGGCATTACAGCGTTTGTTTGAAATAACTTCTTTTTTTTTTATTTTATTTGAACTATTATGAAATGAACGAAAAATATATATCTGAATAGTGTTCGAACACACACGTGCACGCACACGAAAGAAAAAAAAGTATTCGAATACTTTTAACCGAATATTTTACAAGATTGCTAAAAATGTAGCCGGATCAGCATAATTTATGATATAGATTTAATAGTCGAGAAAACCATAGGCATATAATATAGCGACATAGCATTTAGAAGCCAGTTTTGTTGGTCAATGACGACTCATATAGTGAGGTCATACGTACACGTGGGGACTAAAAACGGATTATATTATATTAAGCAATGCAGTCCTTTGTTATACACGTTTTGAAATTTTTTCGAAATATAGGTATTGTATACGAAATCAAAAAAATAAAAGATATGTATATTTTTTCATCAGGTTTACCGCAGTTTATTTTTTGCTTATACAGTTCCAATATAATTATGTAAATATATCCGTAGCATTTGTATGTTTAATAATGATGATGTTATTTTAAAATATGATAATGCGATCATTGTTTAAGAAGACCATCATGTTATTAGTTATAAATACACTCAAATATACGAGTACACGTACGGAACATCTATAACGACAGAAAATCATTACGTTAATGATAGATAGATATTATATCATATCATAAGTCACCAACAGTCGTAACGTTAGAACGAGCAATAGAATTTCATAAACAAATTACAAAATAATAATAACACTTAGAGCGTAGGACTCAAAGCAGTTAGAAGTTTTTTTTCTTGTAATCTTTTTAAAATAAAAAACAACGTATATATTTCAATAAAACTCAATCAAAAATTGACATTTCTCAATTAAGTGTGAATTACATCTTAAATAAAACGTATGTGAGAACAAACTTCTACAGTTAAAAAAAAAAAAAAAAAAATGAAATAATAAAGCCTAAACATGTACGAAAATTGATGATATTAAATAAACGATTGTATTAGAGATGATGACAAAAATATTTTTGTAATTTAATACGAAACGATACAATTACTTAGGCGACGTCCAGGCGCGCGTCGGTTAATCAATAAATATCAGAATTTTGATTTTAAATAGAAAAAAACTTCCTCTTGCAGAATCGAAAAAAATAAATAAATGAAATGGAAATATTCATAAACCTATGAAATGATATTTTTATCAAACTTTTGTGAAATTATGACCTATTATTTAGTGAATAGTTGGCTTATTGTCAAAAAAAAAAAAAAAAATAATAAATAAATAAATAAAATAATGTTAAAGATGTGTTGAGACATTGAAGCCGAATTTATTACTTGACACTGATCATTCCTCAGACATGATACTGTTAGCTAGGATACATCAAGTATGGACATGATTTGAATCTTGTTTAAGTCAATAAAATATACATGTACTATTTGTCTGAATTAGAAAGCAATGACAAATCATGACGTTTGATAAGAGATTCTGAATGCGAAGGTTGAAATAATATGTACATTTAATATAGATCGTTACATACAATTAAAATTAAGTATTGATCCTATGTAAGAGAAAAAAAAAAACTAAAAAGAATCAATTCGATTCAGAGAAAAATAATCATATTTGTTTGAACGAAGAGTATGATTTTTTTTAAGTTATATTAAAAATTATTATACGAAAATAAGAAAATAATAATTGTTATAATTTGTAACTTATGAGTATACTCGTATTACATATTACAAGATTTTAGGGCATAGCATTTGAAAATGTGTTACATTTTTCGTTTGACAAATCGGTAATTGTTGTAACTCGTAAAAACAAATTGTCGTATTACAAAGTTCCTTGAATGTTAATGTTTATAAAAAAGTTGGCTTGGTCAAATCGTCCTATATTTTTCACTACTATGTATAATGACATAAGATTAGCTTCGAATAAAATGTAAAATATAGTATAATAGAAAATATCTTGTTATACAATATTTATAAATATATATATACATTTACTACTATGTGCTTCTTTATTTCTATTCAACTTCTTTTGTTAATGCGTTTTTTTAGCTTCTTCTTGATCTCGGAAGAAACGAAAACTATCTATTTTATGTGTCCCATCTCGGGTCTAATGAGAAATTTTCGGTGAAGTTTTACTACCTGAAAGTTAAATCACAGAAAAAGAATAAAATTATTTCATTATTGTAAACCTAACACATTCTTCTTTTTGTTAAGGATCTAAAACGTATCACCTAATTTATTTTGAACTAAAAGATACTAAAAGAATGTGTTTGTTTAAAAATATTTTTTAGTAAAAGTCAGAAATTTGCTCTAGACTTTATATAAATTGATTCGAAATCACGCATTTTTAAATTTCAAATGGTTAAAAAAAAAAAAAATTGCCAATAAACCTGTTTTGAAAGTATATTGTTTTTTAGTTTCTTACTACGTTTTTTAATATGACTCCGAAAATTAGAAACTTCACATTTTTGAAGATAATTAATTTTATCGAGACAGGTATTAATATAGTACCTTTATAAATCACTACTTTACCATTTTTCGTCTATAACTATTTAATTTTGAGATTTGTATGTTTCTATATAATGTATTTTTTTCAATAATTCAAATTATAAAAGTAATAAAATCAAGTTTATTGAAAATATTACACTTATTTAAATGCTTTGAAATATCTTTTATTGAAGCTGCATTTTTTTTTTTGTAAAATCAATAGCCATTGTAAATTTTATAGTATAAATTATTATTTTTTTCATTAAGAAAACTTTAGAAAACTGAAATCAATTGTATTGTTAACCAACGTTTCGTGTATTGCTTTTTTATATCGTTTGTAAATCGTTCCTAGTAGTTTTGAAAATGTATCGGCAAGTCTAAATAAACATTATATCTTTGAAATACTCATTAAATACATCCTTTAGTCTATTTATAGTCCTACACAAAAATGTTGATGTATGCTATTTTTAAGAAAACTAAAAATCATATAACACAAAACTTTTTCTACTTGGAGTGTACAAATTTGTAAAAAAGTTGATTTTTGTTTCATAAAACAGACACTACAATGGTACTGTTCTACAACGAATATCTCAATGAGATATATAATCCGCGAAACCATCGAATCCAGTAGGAAATAATGAATAATTGTTTTGGTAACGGTGAAATAAGACGTGTAACTTTGTTCATTAATCCAAGGATCGGAGGAATAATAGCGGTGTGTAGATAGATAATAGGATCGTCGAATATTGTACCTTCGAATAATTATGTTGAGCTATCGACTACAAAAACTGTGAGAACGTGCACTATTTTATAGCTAATTAAATATCAACTAAAAATACACCATGTTTATTTTAATAACATTTTGCTTTATATTGTATAAGGATTTTCGTAGACCTATAAATGAACGGATTGGATGTGGTCCAACACCAACTATTAGTTTGAAGGACACACTTAAAAGATAGCTTTCTCGTGATGTCCTCTAAGTATTAATTTTATAGAATAGTTAATGTAAAACATACGTTGACGATTTATGTTTCCTCATTAAGGGGATTATTTAATTTGTGCAAATAAAAATAAATAATATAATTTGCTAAACAATGTGGAATGGTTAATATTATAATAGACCATAATAATTATCAGTGGGATGTGAGTGAATTAATTTTTTTTAAACGTTGCACTACGAGGGTTCTGCCATTGGACAGCATCCTTCCTCATACTAATTGTCGTGTAAATATTCTCCACATCGTAATATCCGATTTGCTTATTGTACATATGTTACGGATTGTAATTTTTGTATTTTAATAATAAAAGAAAAAAAAAAAAAGAAGAAAAATGTAGTAGTCGGACGCTATAAGCCGTTTAAGAAAATCGTTTTCAAATCGATTAAACAATATTATTTAAAATCATTTAAAGCGAAAAAAGTAGTATTTAAGTGCGTGTCTTACGGACGCAGTAATTGATCGTAACCATTTAAAAAGGCGAATAGAAAAGTCCAATAATTAACAGTACACTTATAATGCATATAAGCATTTTTATTGTGTACATATTGCGCCTTAAACAATTTTGTACGAATTAAAACGTGTTTTCAATTGTTAATAATCTAGATGTTATGAGGTTCGAAAAATTTTCATAAAATTAAATTTCAATTCCATTTTCGAACCATTTAAAAAGTATTGCATTGACGTAAGTTGTACATTTTACAATGACATCAAGATTCATAATTTATATGAAATTTATTACCACGTTTAATAGCCGCCGTTTAAATAAATTACAAAGAGTTGTGAGCAATAAATTACATTTAAATCTATTAGGTTGCATGTATATATATTTTAGGCGTAATATTTGTAGAAAATTGGTATTTGCGTTTTTATTAATTTAAGCGTATCATATGACAAGAAAATTGAAGTTTAAAAAAAATTATATTTCCAATGGTATGTATATTTACTAATATTTCGAATGGTATCTATTTGATTTGTGTTAATATAATTAATATATTATATATATATATAGTGATTATTTATTTTAAATATTTAAAACTACACCAATTTGATATTGGTTTTAATAAATTTTAATTTTTTTGTTTCGTCTCATATGCCAAAGTTTAAAAGTACTTATTACGCACTATTGGAGTTGTACATATAAAAACAATTTGAAGCAATGGTTCAAACAATATAATATTTGCCATATTTTAAATGCTTTGTGGGGGGGGGGGAACTATTGAAAAACTAATGGTAATGATGACTTTTTATATTTGAAATGAATCAAAAATTGCACAGAATGTGGATGAAACTATTTCATTACATTTCAGAGTTCTCTTTTACGGTCTTGCAGAACAAAAAACCTTTTCAATACATGTCTTTACATTTGAGACAGCTGGTTGGGTGTCACAAAAAGGCACGTGTTGTCACAAAAGAATATTTAATAGCGTGAATTTTGTATTTTTGAGATTCAAGCGTAATGTATATTTATATATGTACACATAATACAATACACCTGAAAAATATTCGTCGGGACACAAATAATTGAATATAACATTTTTTTTTTTTTTTTTTTTTTAGTAGAGTTTTAAATACTTCATAAAGTATTTGATTTTACATATGTACCAAATAAGTCATGTGTGTTCATTGATTATATTTATGTGTTTTATATGTTTTCATTTGTTTCATGTTCGTGTACGATTATATTCGTGTCGTATGTTAATATAGACAGTGGAAACGATGATTTTTTTTTTTCAATTTTTAGTGTATCTCTAACAAGTTTGATGATAAACTGAAAACTTTGTAACATATGCGTATGGACATATGATGCGAAACACGTGAAAACCGTTTGTACTGCCGTTTTGTTTTCAGTCGAACGAATTTATTTACATCTATCTATGCTCGTATAGTTATGTTTATCATTTAAAATACGTGGACCTAATGTGCAAAGTGCAAGCAAACAATTTATCTAATGTTCACAGAATAAACATTAAAAGTCACGATGAAAAGTGATTGATTAATCTTTTGAATATATTTAACTACTATTCTTCATGAAATATGTTTATTTATGCCCTTACTTAGAACTCATATATCACTATATATATATTTATATTTAATAAAAAAAAAAAAAAAAAACAGTATTTTGATGAACACTACGTTTATTGCACAGCGAAAATATTTATAACAAAAACATCATGCAATTGCACAACCCACTGAACATTTGCGCTCCATAGATTTAATAGTCGCTTTGTTTCCCATCCACTCCTGATTTACTTCTTACTGTTTACGACGATAAAAACAACGTAGGTACATCCTTCGAACTGAACGGTAAGTGTTATCGGCGATGGTACGTTTTTCTATTGGACCTCTTTGTATTGCACAATGGTATACCATTTATTTTATTACTTATAGGTCATTTCAGGATCGATACGTTATTTTACATTATGTCATCGTGCGAAAATCATAGATTTTAATTATCAATCTCCCTCTGTTTAATATACTCGTATAACAGCTTCGGTACGACAAGTACGTACACATTTGTATCTATACTTTACGTATTCAAATACGTGATATGTTATTACTTAGTCTACATTTAAATATTTAACACTTCGTTCGACGATATCGTCGTAATGTCTCGCATACTTATATGGCTGAAATTCAACACGGATATCTTAATCGGGTAAGGGTGGTTTATATTTAGGTACCGGCTACGTATATCTTTAGTAGTTAAACTGCATCAAGCTGTAGTTGATTGAGTAGACCTTGGTATTAATAACTTCACACTACTCTGTTTCGGAAATATTTCTTGCATGATATTATAATATTGTATGTTGATTATTAGATTGTTTTTAGAAAAATCTTCAGTGTTCTAAACAGTTGTCTTCTCGTCTACCGAATCCGTAAGGGGTGATTTATTAATTTATTAATATTTTAATATTTTATTTCTTCATAGTTTATTAATATCTACAAGTACAGTTAATTGTATTTTAATATTTTTGCTATTCTCTGAATATTTAGGTTTATTAGTGATAGTAACTTCAATATCGTTTTATTTGTTCTACATAATAATAATAAATACATTTCCTTATAGCACCAGTGTATTTCTTACCACAGCCGAAAAAAAAGGTATCCGCCACCTGTGTTTTGTGTTTTTAACACTTGTAACGATAGTATATACTATAGCTCCCTATTTCACGTATATACGCATTCACGTGTTCCCGTGAAATTAACATTCATTAATCTAATACCGTATATTTAAAAAATTATAAAACGTGTAATTATTCACGTATATACGTATGTTTACGTATTCACGAATTATCTATCTAACAAGTATCGAATCTATTATCTAACATTTAGTAATAATCAATCAATTCGCTCGACACGTGCAGCACATAAATACCGGTCACCATAAATACAAACGTATATGACAGGTGTGGCCAAACTTTTAAGATTTGTGAGTTTTTCTAGGATGTTAAAAAAAAAAAATGGTTTTAACTAGGGTTCGGGACTTCTTGCATTTGCATGTTTTTTTGTAGTGATCGTAGTCTGTTCTAAGTGAGCTATTAATTTGTTTATGAAATTAAGGAATGAAATACTAAGTTTGAATTTGCATATTTTCGCATATTTTGTCATATTTTAAAAAAAGTGCATATTTGAGCAATTTTTAGCATATTTGGGCATATTTGGATATATTTCACATTTTTATATTTTTATAAACGTAAAATTGTCGGGAAAAATCATAATTGGATGGTCGTAGTCTGTCGTATCTAACACGTACGTCTGTTTACGATGAATAGTCTCTTTATCGCTAATAATCAACTATTTTATCGATAATATCGACAATTGTATAGTGTGGTAAAACCTAATGAATCTCATACTCTTACAGGCTTATTACGAAACAGATGAACATGAAAACGATACACGATACAATGGAGACGAGTAACCTGTGTAAAAATTATTTTTATTATATTAAGTACCTACCTAATTTTTAAATTTTTATTTTATAATTATAATTAATAATATACCTTTTGCGTTTTTTAAAAACAAAATAAAAAATTAGCTGCATATTTTGACGATTTTAACTGCATATTTGCATGCATATTTCGATAATTTTAAGTGCAAGAAGTCCCGAACCCTAGTAATAACTATCAAAAATTTATTTTGTACACACGAATGTTACTATTCCTTTATTTATTCGGCTTAAAATACCAATAGGTAGTAATAACTAAGTAATAATAACTTTAATTTTTTAATTTTACATAATACGTATTTTAATTAATATTTTATCAATTTACACGAAGCAATAAATACTGTTATTTAATACGAAATGTAGGTACATTAAAATATATACAACATACCTACATAGCTATTCAGTTCCAATTTGTAATTTCGTCTTTCATAGTTATTTAATACTATATACTATCATCATATATATTCTTTATTAATTGTTATTATTTAAATTTTTTTATTTGTAGGTTGAACAAAGATATAAAAATTTACAAAAAGTAAATAAATATTTTAATTCTTTTCTGAAATAATTTGAAAAAAACTCAAAGGAAGTCGCGGTCGACTCGAACTCATTTCACGATCGACCATTCGATCGCGATCCACCTTTTGGCCACCCCTGGTACATGATACAGCACTGCACAAATATCCGTAAATACCTGATGAACTGTAATATATGTGAATGCGGATGGAAATACACGTGTATAAAGTATGCATGAGTACAAATGTTTCATTTACGTGAACACGGACTTCATTTTCACGTACGTATTAATTCACGTTTTCAACCGAGACCTTTAGCACATACCAAATAAACTATACTACTCAATTTATATAAATAATTCGTTTATATACGTGATATATTTACAATATGTTATACTGTGATTTCAATTGATGTGAGCTCGACTATCCATTTATATTATAAGGACTGTATAATAAGTACATAATAATAATTATATACGTAGGCAAGCATCGCATTGGTTAATAATTCATCCCAGGGACTTATTTTAATCGATTTTTCTCGTTCCGATACCATACAACTTAATATACTATAGCACTTGAGGTATATATTTGATAGAACAACAAATAATTATGTAATATTAGCAATTAAATCAAGCAGCAGTAGCCGTTGGAATATTGTTATTGATCCCAGTGTCTGCCATTTACTTCTATAGATTATCTACTATACTTTTATTTTTCGTATTGATAACTAGTCCAAAAAGTTTAATTTAAAAAAACAAAAAATGCACTTCGGTAGATTTTTTTATTGAAATTAATGCACTCAAAACAAGGAAGATGTTTGACAACGGTCACAAATACGGACGGTGGTAACGCTACCAGATAAGGTGCCGTCGACATAAGTAAAAAGTCTCAGATCTTATGGTCTGAATAAATTGGCTTTAAAGTACTAAGCTAAAATGGATCAATGAAGTTTGTTTTGAATTGTACTGTTCGAAATTCTAGTTCACATCGGTCGTTTGCATAACTCGATTAACTTGCGCAACGCATTGTACTACGTTTATCACTTAATTTCTGGCTGACGAAACTTGCGTCACCATTGATAACCGTTTGTTATTAAATCCTAACGAAAATAGCTTCACGTATACCAGCGGTCACCAAATGGCGGTCAAATGTTATCCGGCCCGCAAACCAGGAAAAATGTACACTTCGCTAATGAAATACATTGATTTTTACCGGCGGATGCAAATACGTACATATTATATGTTATCGATCATGTCTTAAAGCTGGAATCGAGGGTGACCGTTACGGAACGTGTCGATTACACGTCGACGCCATTCCGTCGGTTATCGCCGACCCGCGTTCACTGAATAGCCGTTTGGACTATTATAATCCGAACGCGAATCTACGATACCGAACGCAGATTCGTTCGGAGATTCGCTAAACGTTCGGCTGCACCGTGCGGATTATTCGTTCGTGTTCGCTCCTGCGTACAGTTTACTCTGATCGTACCGCTCTAGGACGCGAACGAATCCATTCATCCGTACCACAGTCTAAGAGCACGTTTATGTTGTTACCGTGTTCCGTGTGGATTTACGTTCGCGTTTGGTCGTGGATGAGAAAAGGAGAAAAGTTCGAATTCGAAAACCGTCAGTTCTTACGGAATCGTTTGGTATTTGCTCGGAGGCCTCGCAAGTTTCCAACGCTGAACACCGCGGATCGTATTGAGCGCGAAACGTTCGCATCGCGGTAATGCACGGATATGTTTGAAATTCCAAATTTCAACAGGCTTGTTCCGCCTGAAGTTCGTCTCCGCGTACCACCGCCGATCCCGCGCGCTCGCGCACGCGTCTACTCATTACGAGTCGCATTGTCGCGGTCGGCTCATCTCGTCGGGGCGCAGTGCACGCGCGTGCCGCAGGTAGAGGTACCTGTGCCTCGTGCGCCGTAATGGCGATACACAAAAAAAAAAAAAAAAACAATTGCGTACTCGTCGTCGTCGTCGTCCGCGCGCATCGGCAGACAGACGTCCCGTGTGCTGTTCACCCGGGCTCGACGTGATGGTCCGTTTTTTCGGTACAGGTGATGGTGTGTCACGTGCCGCTAATTATTGGATTCGGACAGCGCACACGCATTGCGCGCACGACGGCAACATAATAAATTATCCTCAGTTCCTGCCGCGGCCGCATACGTGCATGAATACCAGTCGTACGCCCGTTGCTGTAACGCAGACGTTGAGGGGGGTTCCTATTTACGTGTCCGTGTACGATAAAACATTCATCACGATGCGTTTCAATTATTGCGGTCGGGGTGTGCCGGGGGTGGATATAATATTGTTATGGACACGAGCTGCCGGTCCATATGCCACGACTCGGGTCCGCCGTCGCGCCGTAGACTCGGGCTCGGGCAGGAACCATGTGGCGTCATAACCATCACCACCACCGCAATACCACTACCCCGGCGTGAGCCTCCGCTATCCGTTGCGTGCTATGAGAAATGCCCATATGTCAGGTCACGTTAATTGGTTTTTATCATTTAATGTTTATACACTTTCGAAATTTTCTACGCCCGTCGTTCATTAGACGAGCACGGGGGAAGTTGGTTGGTTGGTTTTTTTTTTTTTTTTTATTATTATTATTTTTCACTCTGTTGTTCGAAACCCAATCGGCCATCTACGCACACACACACACACACACACACACACACACGTGTACATGCGACGAGTAATACGTACAATTAATCCGCAGAGTCATCGTCTACTGTTCGAAACCGGCGCTGGAAAGCGATACGCCGTGTGTCGTATCTGTTGGGCGCGAGTTGTAATTATTATCTCGCGATGATGTAGGCACACGCGCACACCTTTAATTCCAACATTATTCACGCGACTCGACACGTCGGCCTTACGGCGCACTTTTTTTTTTCTTTTTTTCCTACGAAGACCTGGTAAGGAACTGTGTTGCCAATACTTCTTCTTTAAAAGAAAACGCGTTTCTTATTCCAACTCAGCTCTACACTTCGTTGTCCGTTTACACCTAACCTTTCGGACTCTCCAGGCTAGTTTATTAATTCGACACGTCTTCTACTTTAAGCGGCGCCCGAGCGAGCCGTCTAACCGAGCCGTTTAACGTTCTTCGTATGCATTTCGCGTCGTATTATTGACGCGGTAATCACTTATCGGACGGGTTTTTTTTCTCGATGTTTGTTTTTTTTCTACCGTCACGCCGGACGTCCAACATTCAATGCAAGTATCGCGTTGTGGCCGACAACAACGTGCCCACACACGTCTTCGGCCGTCTCGACGAAACCGAGAAATACCCATGACGACAATCCCCCCTTCCCCCGACCAAACGGTTCGCGAGTTTTTCATTTACCGAGGTGTAATTGCTGTTGCAGCGCACCGCGACGTCCGGGCGTTATCAACCACGTTCGGGGGCCGCGTGCGCGTTTCGGACGGAACTCGACATAACATTACATTATTCATAACGTTTTGAGAACAATCGATTTGTTAGCAATTACAACGAGTTTTTGAATTTTTGAACGACTTGTAGGTAGGGCCGCTGTTAACATACGCTCGGTTTTCAAATCGATACGGTCAACTCTTCGCGTTCGGGTATCGTTTCCACTTATTATTACGGCGTTATATGGTCTGTGTACTCCCAGATGTTCGTTGGTCGATAAGATACATTTAGTTGCAGTCAGGAAAACTAATCGAATCATATTCACTCGACGACCAGTCCAATTCATGTTTAATGTTCGATACAGTGAATTCGACTGAACAATCATTATTTGTACTAACAAAACAGTTGATGTACCTATTAAAATTAAATCAATGTGTTTCAATTAAGTTTTCGTGGTTGGAAATCCCGTCACTGAATAGAACCGATAGAAACATTTGCGTTCAAAAATTCCACGAAGGTAATTTGAAGGAAAATCCCCAGTTCTTTCGTGGCAACCCTTTAAATACTTGTATAGCGCAGGTGGAAAAATATTGTTTGAACGCTTAAGAAAAAAAAAAAGGTTTATTATTATAAATTATATAATTCATTTTACCACACTAATAAAACTAGAGAGTAGGTAGCTATAACTACTGGTTACTTGCGCACGAGATTTAAATAACACTTGACAATTCAGTATATTAATCTTTGTTTCGTGTATCGTGTGTTCACTGGTAACTTATATTTTAATGGTTTTGATATTTTTGTAAACTACGTTTCGATTAAATTACTTCTGTTTTTAAGAAATCAGTGTGAAGCGAACAGTTTACGAAATAATATTTATTAAACATACAATTTAGCATTATGATTAATTTATCTTAGCTTATTATTTTTATTTTGTAAAAGTTCTCTTACATTTTTTTAATTAGCTTACAACATTATAAATTACCCGAAAATTGATTATGTTGGCAGGTTTTCCTGCTGTTTTTTTACAAAAAAACATTAATTTTGTATAATACGACATGAAATGACAACATAACAAAATGATAATATTTATACTCTGTATGTATATTTGATATTATTTCAATGTAAAAAAAACGATTTGTTGATTTCATAATTTCATTTTACTTCAAATGTCAAGTATTTTGAAGATATAATGTGTGTTGGTGTAGTAATGTCGATGTATGTTCAATACTTATAACAAAATATTTTAAACAACTGCGAGCTATTAATAGATTTATTTACCGATGAATAAATATATTATAAAATTAATGCATAATAATAATAAAAAAATAATCAATTTAAAAAATTACGTAGATATTTTGAACTAGTTTATGATTTAAAACTGTACCTATTATTTAGTATCTACCTAGAGTATATACAACGGTACTCTAGTTGTAAGTAGATAACGTATTCATTACGTATTCATGTACACAAAGATCTATTAATTGACCTATAAAATCATTAATCAGGAATAATTACGATTAAACTACTATGACTATGATTGAACTAATGTAGTAACTACTACTACTGTAGTAACTACTAGTATACCTACTACTAGTAACTACTACTGTACATCAAAATTGAATTACAAAAAATTGAAATGCATAAAACATCAAAAATAATTTATTTGACATCTAATCTGATATCTTAGTTAAACACATGCTATAAAAATGTTTTTGTTGCTGTCATGGTAGAAAATAAATTCATTTTCAGATCAAAAATGTCGAATTTTAATGAAATAGTTTCCTTATGTTTTGTTTACGAACAATATTCTGTTAATTTAACAATTTTTTGATTTATAAATAATTTACAATAGTTACACATCTAAATCATAGTATCAATTTTCAGTAAAATGATATTATATCGTAAACATATTTCTTCATATTTTTTTAGTTTATGATTTTTCTAACTTGAATATTGTATTAATAATTACTTGTAAAATGTATCAATATGTTGTTTTTTCTGCCCGGAGACTACTGGGAGTTTTACAATATCAAACGTGTTCACATTCTAATTAATAGAGTTAACTTATGGGGAGCATTCTTATAAGGACCAAAATCATGATTATTTTAAAATCAACAAATGCCAACTTATGTTCAAATTTTAAAGTACCAATAATATTATCATCACATTGAGCATTATAGTTCAATTTACATATTGATATGAAGTTTAAAATTTATTATGTTATATGTAAATATAGTTAATACAGTTTTATAATTAATTTTTTTAATGCAATTCTGGACTTTCTATTGCACATTGATATAATTTTCCTTGATTTTGAATAAACAACGAAGTCAAATACTTTTATTTAAATATACATTTTTCATTATTAAGGGTTGAGTTTCTCCATGTGTACTCAAGAGCCCTCGTCATGGCTACTGATTACATTTTATATTTTCAGCGATACAACACATGTGGTTCCGGTGGTTGGTTGTCGTTATAAATGATAGTTGTAATGAATAATTTTTGGCACTGCCTCTTTATTTAACTTGCTATTAAAGGTTGTATCCTTCTCAAAAAAGCAGACGGTGTACAAAGTTAATTATTTTAAATATTTACCTGACTCGTTTCACTGAATGTCTTAGACCTGCAGTTTAAATCGAGTTGTTTTTCCAGAGATGCATGCTGTTTTTAATCATGTACTAGAATATGTTTATAATTTTAAAATGTAGTCGACTTACGCATGACTAATCAAGTGTATATTATCAACGGTCAAAGGAACATATGGACGTGAAGATTCTATCAAGTTTGTAAGACTTGTAAGTAGGTACTAAGATAATTGCTTTAGAAAATACGAGTTTTTACATCTGTATCCTGCGCAGAAGTAGGAAAAAATAAATTTATACTTCTCGAAGCCGAATAAAATAAAATTCACCGCAATACTCTACGAATAATATGAGCACACTGATTTTATATATATATATTTATACATACTTCAACTTGCTGTGACACTTGTACAATTCATCAATTTTACGAGAACATTTTTTTTTTTTTTCAAAAAAATCGGCAGTACACCCGCCACCTGAAAATGCCGTTAAAGAGTGCTTCAGGTGAACGGTTCGAGATCCTGCCAACAACCATGTACTGTTTAAGTCTTTGTACTAACATAAAGAATTTAAATTTGATCAGATATTTTAAATAATAAATTTTACTCATTATAGGTTAATCAATTTTGTATTTTAGTTATAAACATAATTTATTTATAAAAGTGTTATAAGTGGATTAATTCATTTTTTTTATTTTGTATATAAAATGTTAGCACGAACATACAAAAAGCATCTTTATTTAGCTATCAACATAATCGCGTGAAATATTCAACGTAAATATGAAAACAATCTTACAAACATTTATGACTGATAAGGTATCAGTTTTGATATTATTCATTTTCTTACATTATTGGACATTGATGAAATGGAAAAAAATAATGTCATATATTCTATGACATATACTATCATACAATCAATATTGCAATTAGTTTTACATATTTAATTTGATAATACTTTATGATCTAAAATTTAAAATTCAATATTTACTTCTGCTTTACTGGTATTTCTTTATTTCTTAAATTCTTTATTGTTTACTCTTGAAGTGTCACCTGTTTTAAGGCATAATTGTACAAACACTTTGGGTATGCTCTAATAATTGGGTTTAGTTTTCAAATATATACTATTCACTAATTAACACTTTCAATAAAGATATACACTTATCAACTTATCATAATACTGCATTGTATACAGTTTTATTATAATATTTTTATTTTACGGATTTTGATACATTTTTTGTGACTCTACTTGTAAATTGTTTTGTACTTGTAATCCTATATGTATACGAAAATTAATACTTCTTGAAGGAGGGATACAGATGTAATAATGGTTAGGTATATAAAATATAATTATAAATATGCATTTATTGATATAAGGTATATGTTAGATATAACATTTAAGAATAAAAATAATTTTATTGTTTCTTATAGATTATTAAAACGAATAAAAATATCGATATTGTTAAAAATCAACAACACAAATGTTATCGTATTGCTGTGCTTTACTTTAGAAAAAAAAAAAATTTGTCCTCCGGATTTAATACGAAATATATTAAGCAAAACTCACAAATTTCACAAATCTTAGGCAGCTCGAGACCAAGTCTTACTCGCAGAATACTACATAAACGTTATTAAATTACAGGATATTGATATGACTAGCTGGCACTAATCGATTGGTATAATTTGAGACTTGACAGCTGGTGTGGTTGACTTAATTAACACAGTACGTCTATTGTTTGATTTTTTTTTTTTTTTAAAGAAAAAAGAAAATGAAATAACACAATGCAATTTTATGGTGTTAATAAGGTTATATCTGTCCTTGTTCAAAGCAATAATAAAAAAAATAATAATAATAACAGATATCTTTATTTCAGATACAATTGAATAACAACCAAAATGATAATGAAAAAGTAACGTTTTATTTAATTTGAAAGGTTTGTAATAAAATGTATAATGTATAATTTAAAAAAAAACTTTTTGATTTTTACAACCATTCCAGTTTTACCACTTGATTAATAAAGCGAAACCGCTCTTTCATATTTATAATGTATAAAATTTATCCAGTTTATTTATGACCATAAAAATTGATCACAAGAAAAAAGCATTAATAATAGTTCATATTACGGCGCTGGAACGTAAGTTTTATGTAGGATTTTATCATATCTGGAAATATTACATTGTATAAAAGTAGTGTTTATATTGGTGGTACGTATAAAATATATGTTGCTGTACAGTTTCAACGAACGATCAATTTCTCCAAGTCGTTTAATAAAAAATTTAACAACTATTTTTACTCAGTAGTCCTAATAATTCTAAGTCAGTGAAGATCTCGAAAAAAGTATAAAATACTAAGTACACATTACAGAAAAAGAGAAAAATATCAAGAACACATTTTACCCATACGCATCCTTTACTCGAATAAAAAAAAAATATATAAAATAATCATTTTTAACATTTTTAAGTTTTTTAAAAGTTTTTCTGATAAAACCATTACTAACTGTTTAAATTAATCTTAATCGTATATATACTTACAGTTTTTTAGTATTTTTGTAGCCGCGTAAATTTTTAAAATCACCTCTGAAATATTGGTTAGTTATATTAAGGCCTTTTTTTTGTTTTTTGATCCATTTCACAACCTGAGCACTAAAATATTTGAAAATGGGACCACTGCTCATAAAACTGAGTTATTTTAATATTGGGTTTCGTACAGTTATAATATAAACATATATATATATATATATATATATATAAAGTAACTTCACAGCTATAATTAGTTGTCGTACGTAGATACTCGCGTAGTATTTCTGGTATTTTATAAAAAAAAATGCATATATTTACTTACCCTTAGCAGTGTAACGTAAAATTGGAAAAACATTATATTGTAAGTCATAAATTAAATTTTCATATGGTAAAATTAACTTTAAGCATCGGTTAATTTAGTTATTATTTTTCTATGTTTACTTTGTTTCGTATTTTACAGGGGGATTCGAGTTTATAATTTATTCCGTTTATTCGTGGTTTGTTCGAATTATGCTGTCGACAGTCGTAAGAGTGGCGTTGAAATGTACTGAATCGGAATACGAATTGCGTTTAGAATATTGTACCACTTCGGAAGTAATAACGGTTATATTTTTCTTAAATTATGTAGAAACACTAAAACGAGTAAAAACCCAATGATTCGTCGAACCCGACGAGGTTATTTATCCGAATCGAACAAGTTATTTTCCGGATCCGTTTGGGTGTACAAATCGGCCCACGGGATTCAACATTTATCCGTATACGCAAAACGGAAAGCTCATAATAACATAATAAATAATGCGTGTGCCGCGCGCACTGTGTATAATATTAAGTCGGAACCGATTGCGGTTGCACTTTTAACGGGATCAGACGAGCGTGCTGATTCGATAACGTATCAATTCGTGTATTGTGCAACGGCGAGCAGATAACACAGCAACCGTAAGAACAATCACACTTGACAGGTCACTCAATGATATCACGACCCAATGCCACGACCTAATTTACCGAGTGCGTGTACGATAAGCAGTTCGTGAACACGTAATAAAAACAAATACAAATAAAACAGAGCACCTACACTGTGATATGCGCGCTGGCACGTACTGTTATCGTTCTAAACGGCTTAAGGTGTGCAGTTGTTCGTACTACGAACTACAATTCAGTGTCGGATCCAATAAATTCGAAGCCCGGGGCCAATAAAATTGCACCGCCTTTGCGTAGGTGGGAGTGCGGGGTATGTTGGTGACATTTTTTTTAATTTTCACGAACTTTAGAGCGCCCTTATCCCAAACAGTGTCTGGATCAATCTTACTCCACTTGCCCACTCCCCCCTTGATCCGGCACTAATTTTAAGCACCACTGCGAGATACGTATACTGTGCGGTCAACCACGAGCCGAAAATCAATATATATGCGTTACAGATCTGATGCAATTTTTCGGTATTTACTGTGATTGTAGGTTATACGGCAAGTAACCGTTTTCGCGGACCCCGACGAAAATGATCTACACACTTTTGAATTTCGCCTAACTGTTGGAAACCAAACCGCATAAAAGTTGCGTTGCAGCGAACACACGCACACATTAGTTCAGGTCCCAGGTCGTCCTTTCCGGCGGTGGCTGATTAATATTGATCGATCGTAGGCAGTGGTTTTCGACGAACAATCGTTCGTTGTGTTTATAATGTTCCGCGGTCGAACCTGTTCGCCCGACAACGTGGCGTGCGTGCGGTACTGCACAGGTAAACGCAACACTCGGGTGCCGTGCAATGCACCATTATAATGAGAACACCCCGCCGTACATGTATATTATTGGTGCGTAATAATGTGTGTACGTATAAATATACGGGTTTTTTTTTCCCCCCGTGTTTTCATTATTGTTATTTAAACACGCATTATTTTTAGATCTTAATATGCATATTATACGTACACACGCCGCCGGTACGCTGCCGGAACGGTTGGCAGCTGACAGGTGACTGCGTTATTATATTATACGCGCGTGCACCTATACACATACGCGTACGTACACCCCCGAGAGAGAGTCTCGGCGAGCCGTGGAAGTCACGGTTCGTCAGATTTCGAAAAAAGGAGAGAGAGAGAGAGAGAGAGAGAGAGAGTAAAAACTACGACTACGGCGACGACGACGACGACGACGACGACGACGACAACAACAACAACAACACATTCACGTGTTCACCGACAG
This sequence comes from Sipha maydis, assembly GCA_034509805.1. NCBI lineage: Eukaryota > Metazoa > Arthropoda > Insecta > Hemiptera > Aphididae > Sipha > Sipha maydis. The sequence goes on along the minus strand of JASXSY010000802.1, from coordinate 48,838 downwards.
CTGTACAATGGAATCGGCCGGGCCGAGTGGACGCGGGGTGCGGCGCGGGTCGGCCGGACGGAGCGCGCGCGGAAGCGGGGCGGGGGGGAGACCCAATGGTCCCGTCGGATGGTAGAAATAATGCGGCGCGCAACTTATGGGTTCTGCTCCAGCAGCCACGCGCCGGCACGCGCCCACACGGTACGACGAGACGCCGCCGCCGCCAGTAGTACGAAATAATAGTAATAGTAGTGGCGGTGGCGCGGGCGCAAAGCGTTCGGGCCGCGGGGCGGAAAACGCGCACAACCTGCTCCGCTCGCGCTCGTCGACGCTGCACGTGGTGGCCGGTGGCTGCTGCTGCTGCTGACGGAAACGCACCGGCGGCGACAACGTTTCGCACTGTTACGCGTCTCGCAGCCGCCCCCGTGTTACGGTGTACGTGCTCCGCGCGCGCCTGTGCCCCGGGTTCACCGTGTCGTTACAACGCGATAATTTAACGTTGCACACGTGCACCGGCTACAATATTAGTATTATTATTATAACGCGTACCGCGCACGTATTACTACTATTATTATTATTATTATTATTATTATTATTATTACTATTGTTGTTATTATCATCGTAATAATAATAATAATAATAATTATTATTACTGTTTACTGCGCGTGTTTGGGTCGGTCCGGTTGCAGTGCGTCGGAAAAATACGATAGTGCGACCGGTGGTAGAAATACGTGTACACTTGGGGAACGCGAAACGCGATTGCAAGCGGTGTTCTCGCCCGACGAACGAAACAGTATTGCGCGTGCCCGACCGTGCCGCCGCCGTGCACAGTCCAGCGATGCCGGTGTTTGGCAAGGGATTTGTGAAAAGGAATTCGTCCCGGTCACCGTTTCTTAAAAGAAAAAAAACAACTCGTTCATTTATCGTTCCTTTGGAAAATTAACAAATTCCTTTTTTTCGTTTCAAAAATAAATACAATTTCTCACTTAATCATCAATATTTTTTTTTTCTTCTGTAGATATATTCAGCGGCGTTGCCAGGGTTAGGTTATGTGATTAACGGGTTATAACTCTTTCCCCCTCCTCGAAATGTTTCTCTTATTTTGTAAGATAGCTATAACGTAGTATCATGTCATCATCAAACAATTTTCACAGTTTCAACAATCTGATTGATAAAAACATTTTTATTTTTACTTATGTTTAATGGACTTATTAAAATTAAAAAGTTGGAGCTTAATTAGGAGAGAGAATTGAAAATTTAAACCCTCCTAAAAAAAATAAAATAAAAATATTTTTCTGGTTATGCCACTGGGCATGCGAAGGAATAAGGATTAAATGAAAGTATTTGTAACGATAAATGTCAATACTTGATGACGAACATTAATTGGCAACACACACACACACACACTAAAGAAAAATATATTTTAATTTCAAATATTTTCATGTCTCTGTAAATTGAAACTCGAAAGGAACGAAAAATTTCCAAATACCGAAATACGCGCGCGTGTGAGTGTAGGAGTTATTTTTGAACCGTGAAAGTAAGGGTACTTGTAAGTAGCACATGTCGAAAAACGGGTGTGTATTATTTTAGGACCGTGCAAACTGGGAAATCTGCAGGGTGCACAAGAAAGTGGGAAAACGCAACACTCAAAGACGGAACGTATAGTCGGGTGGTATGACGCGCAGGCGTACAAGCGTGTCTTATGCGCACAACAATAGAAAGTTACGAAACCCTTCCCACTCCCCCTCAGGAATGAGCTCGAACCACCACCCTTGAAAGCATAAATCTTTAAATGTATCTTATTCAGCAGTACTCGCGGTTATGTACTGTTTTTGTGTATTTTTAATGCGCGTATATTGCGCATAGCGTATACCTACTACCTACGTATTATCTATACGTTATCCAACAACTCTCAGGTAATCGAAATTGATCGTGTTTTCGGTCAGCTCTTTGTATCCATTAAGTTTTTTATGATGACAGGCGAAATCGTCTACCTCGCACATTTAGTTTTGACCGCGTTCCGAATTTTAAGTAGAAATTATTGTTTAGAATACATTGACACAGTTGCAGGGAGAATTTCTGCTGTTTTAACGGAACCGAATAAAGTCGATCGATAGGTTGCACAGCAATATTTTATTTTCAATAATTACTAATTGCGTATAATAATGATTTTTCAAGTACGGCATGATTCCGACACAAACTGAATTCGATATTTTCATCCACGAACTCCGACACAAAATACAAATTAAACGACGGAAAAATCGAAAATCTGATGAAACGATCAAGTATTGTAAATTATACTGTACCTAATTATAAGTTTGTGTTAATACGAGTCCTATATATATATATATATATATATATATATATTTATATAGTGTAATGTTTATAAGTAAATTCATTACACGTAATTTATACAATCATTATGTCGGCTATTAACACGTGAACAAAAGATGGTCCGTAGTTCGTGACGCTACATCGCAACGAACACAGAATACGGAACAAGACTGAAGTACAATTATTATTTACAAAAGTCGCCCGGGTCGGCCCTGAAGCGTACCATGTTTGTTTATAAAAACATCGATATCGATTCATTAGTATATAAATACAAATATCACATATGGTATTTGTGTTACGATATACAACAGAGAATATCTTTTATATCGTTTCGAACAATATTGTAATTGTGAGTGTTACGTCCAACAAGAAGCAATAAATCGCAATCGAACAGAGCGAAGGATGATAATGTCATGACGGTCCAGCCATACGTTTTTGAGCTGTAGAACTTGTAGTTTGAAAGGGGTGGGAATGAAGAGGGCGTAATCGAGTCAGTGATGGTAAATCGATTTTTCTTCTCCTCACATGTGGTTTGAATGTTCGATTGACTTCGGCTCGTAATAGTCGTAATGCGACATATAATATTTCACCGCACGTATACACAACAGTATAATGCCAGAACCGGCACATTGAACTATTTAAGGATCCAGTGTGAACGAGTGTGCGCATGCTTCGGGTGCCATTATTTCATGGGGCGATTGAGTGTGGGCTAACGCTGTTGAATAGGAAGTAGGTACAAAAAATCTGTTTATTATTAGCAGGTGTACCTATTTAAGAGTTGGCAAATTATTTTCTTATGCAACTTGAACGACTAGACTGTCACAAGATAACATAACACTACATAGAATCTCAAAAACTTTTGTTTCGCTGCTTAGCATTGATTTTTGAAAAATATAATGTTCTCCGTCACGAGGTCGTATCGGAATCTCAATTATTTTTCATATTTTCGTTCGAACATTTGAAAACAAGACTCACAGTGCTAAGGTCGAAAAATTCGCGAGCTATATTATTTATTATTCGATATTTCAGAGCGGAAAACAATAAATAATTCCTTTTTATTGAAAACTTGACCGTTTTATACTTTTTTTTTTTATATTTCGCTATAGGAAGCTTACAGTTTGGCAGCCAGTTCTCTTTGTACTTTTGCTAGTTTATTCTCGTGGCAGACGGTTGTTAAAATGAAAGCGTGTAATCTCTGGGCCAAAAAGGTTAAAATGCACCCGCTCCGCGATTGTCGGACGAAAGTCTCGAAAGTCGCATGTTATTCGCTCGAGGTGGTTTACTCACGTATTGACCGATTAAGTCCTACGTCGACCGAGCCATTCGTCGTCCTAAGCATACATTTGATTCATTTGAGGTGTTTTCGTTCGGCACGAGAAACGTTTCGCGGAATTCTCGCACCCTATCCCGATGAAATTGCTTACGGTTGTTTACACGGCTTACGTTGGATCGTGGAAATACACATTTATCTTCTGCGCGCCTCGGAAAACGGATGAAAAAAAAAACCGCGTACAAATCGTAAACACTCGTACGACTCGGGTATATGTTTATAAAAATCTTCGTCGGTCGTCGGTGACAGTAGGGGCATTATTATAAATATGTCTATTCGACACAGATGATAAAAAAAAAAAAAATGGTAACGTGTACGGTTTTTTTTTCATGTAATAGTAGACCGTTCAATCGTTTAATTCTAACATAATAACACATTTGTACTCGAGCGGAATTGTTTGCGGTCAGAAAAAACGATATGTTGTACACACCCCACGTTTATCTCCCTGCGGTTAAGAGGACTGTGTACATGAACCTCATCTGTATTATCCGTATACACGGTACGCTGTTAAACGCAGTACTAAAAAAAAAACAAAACGAAATCGTGAACGAACGTCTTCAAACTGTTCGGAAAACAAACACTGTCCTGAAGAGAGTATGATATAATGGCTGGTTTATTTGGTCGTTGCGGTGTCCCGATGTCACGCGTTGTACGTTGTAAATACTCGACCAGTACGGTTGTAACAAATTGATTGCGGTAATAATGTGTACATTATTTTTATACGCGTGGCAATAAAACGTATGGTTGAGCATGATTTGTACGTATCTGCGGCGACGCACGGGGAAAATATTAAATTGAATAATAAATTACCCATACTATTAGCATATTTTATTTACAAATTTTCAGTCGCCGGTCTCGCGTGCAGTAATATTGTTTCCATTATTTAGACGAACATGAATTACTTCCATCACTTTTGTTGTCTTATATGATCCGATTGTTAATTTATAGTATATAGCCACATAGCAATAAGTGATCAAGCCCTACAAAAATGTAACGAGGTAATTTTTTTTTACTGCTCTGTCAATTGAGTAAATTAAATGATCGGGAAACGAAAAAATCGATTATTTATGATTAAAAAAACTGTCGTTCATTTCCGTTTAGTTTTTTTTTTTCTAACATTTATTCGATTGAATTATTAATCTAACTGAAAAACGACGCGTAAAAGTACTACATAACTAAATTTGTGTCTGTTAAATAGTAAAAATAACGTTTGGTAATGTAATAACTTTATATATATTTTTTTTAGAGATTTTCACTTCAGAATTGTATAGCAGTTCAAACCACTCCGAACATAAATTATGAATAATGACTTCCAATATCGTACTATTAGCTTATTAGATAATCATTTGCTATGTAATATTGGTATTTAAAAAAAAAAAATCTTACCAGTCTATCTTGAAAAATATTTGAAAACATAATGTTTGTAAGTAATTTATTCTACTTTGGGTTTATAAAACAATTATTCATAAATATAAATTGTATAGATTGTTTGTATTCAGAGAGAGAAAAAAATACGAACAAATGCCGGATGGTTCTTTAATGAAAAGGACAATTATTTTTACACGTCAACTATGACAATATGGCACCTGTTATTCAAGCTGACCTCGTTACAATCCAGAGGGGACAAAAACAAACATCAGACGGCATACCATTTTTTAAATATAATATAGTCCCTTCTTCTTCATTATAAAAACCTTCAACAAACGATAATCTATGATTTAAAAAAAATTATTTTCTCCAGTTCCAGATATTTTCTTTCATGTGTACACATATATTATGATTTAGAAGCAAATAACGAGATACACATGTTCCCAGTGTAAAATATTATACCAGTGCGGCTGAGATTAATAATAAAACCGTGTGAAATTGTGTCTCGTCTAGAAACGTAAACACATTTTGACCATAATTAATACAATATTATTCTAAACCAGTATTATACAGGAGAATTCGTCCAAGCTTAAGTCTCTTAAAATAATATTCATACAAATAATATATACGTAATATAATCTTGTATTAACCTACATTCGTCATGTTCACGCTTGTGCACGAAATAATTGGTAAAATATCAGTATTTTTTTTAAAAAAAAAACACACTTAGGTCCATCTCAATTTCAGTAAAGAACTTTTATGGTTTTCTCTCTTAAAAATAAAATCAATAAAAACTTGTCTTTAAGCTGTTGAAAACCTTCAAAACCTATTGTTTACATTTAAAATGTAAAAAATAAGAATAGTATTTTAAAAGGAGCATTTCTTACACAAATACGTACATGTATAATACGTTGCGTTTTGTATACTATATTGTTACGTGTTCTGTATTGGTTTTCTCTTTTGGTTAATTTATTTAATTTAATATACGAATAATGAGTTTGAGACATGAGTCACGTTCGATTGGTACTGATTTCAATTATTATATTGTATTCATTTAATATCCATATTTATATGTACAATTTAGTTCATAGACTATACTGGTAGTATACAATTCATAATTTTTCAAAAGCCTACTGCGCTAATTGAAAAAGTAAAATCAAAATATCCCATATAAATGTTAATTATTATTGGGTCTTAAAAAAGTAAAATATTAGTTCAGTACTATACTATATGATCCATTTATACACGAGTAATTAAAAACCAACAATATACTGATTTTGCTATAAAATAAAAAAAGTATAATAACATTGTAAATATTTAAATAATAATTAATTTTACTTTTTTAATTATTGTAAACAAATATTATTATTTCGATACTCTCTCGAGTTAACCGTATAATACGAGTATATATTAGATGAGGATCGTATATAATTGACGTGACTGAAACAACAATTTATGGAGAAATAAGTGGAAACAAATGTTAACACTTTTAATCTTTTTTATTGTTCATCAAAAAATATATTATTGGATCCAATTGTTATGTATATTCTTATACATATATTTGAATGTATATATTTCTAGAATGTTAATTTTTAAAGCAGTGTATATGGATTTAAAAAACAACATCACATTTTGGATTTCAGTATAAAATATCGGTAATTACACGAAATTAAACGTTTAAAGATGTTGTGTAATTCATGTGATTTACCTTGGAGTAGAAAAAAAACCTAAGACTTCGGTCTTCGTAAGGTTGTTACAGGAGCAACCAGTCATAACAAACCTATAATCTGACTGTTCAGACGCAATCTAGATACGTGTTTTTTGTTATACACAGATCAAAATATGAGATTTTGTAAACAGGTGTATTGTCTGAACTCGAAGTTACGTTCTTGTTGTTTGTTATTTTCTTTGAAGCATTTATTGATTTCATCTTTTAGTGCCGTACAAAGGACAAAGCAGATTGACATTTAAAACACTGGCATTCTTCACATGTTTTGGGTGCGTTATTGACGAATGACGTATTTAAGGTGTGTTTTATTAAGCGTGATTTGTATCACGTTCGAAAAAACCATTTAGAACCTAGTTATTTTAGCTGGTTTTCTCTTATTTGGAGTAGAAGGAATAAATTACAATAAAGATACTGAATTCTTAATGTTCTAAAACAATAGTAATAAGACAGAAACATTTGTATTTATAAATAATTATATATATTACGAAGTAGTAAAAAATCGCTATACTGAGAATATTAAACATTGACATGGAATAATATAACGTAATAGTGCATGTAAACGATTTTTGTTATCGTTAAAAATAAAAATATGTCATTCGGAGTTTTTTCAGAGGCCGCGTGTAAGATTCTGCGGGACCGTCGCGAAATTTCGAAATATTTGTCTGCACACCGCGCAGAACAGGTGCCATTCATGGGGATCTCAAAAATAAAGGAGAAATATATATAGAGAGAGAGAGAAAGAGAAAAAACAGAGAGAAGAAGAAGAGAGAGAGAGAGAGAGAGAGAGAGAGAGTCACACACGGCGAGAGTAGAAGAGACGGAGACAGAGCACGGAGAGAGCAAAAACACCTGTTACGATCCCACCGTCTCGGCACATATTTCACGTCGTGGGTCGTGTATCGTCTGCTTGCGACCTACGGTATTGTACCTATTCTGCAGACTGTGCGTAACACGTGTGAATACCCCCCCAGACACAAAGTATTTTCTGATGTATTCCGTCGTGGTGTACGAGCTTGGGCGGTGCAACACAATTCCCTGTAGTGTATACAAACGCACGCACCGTGCGAGCATAAAAAAAGGAGAAAAATAAAAATGAAAAAAATTAAAAAATAAAAATAAGAAAGACGAGAAATTCCTGTATCAGTTTATGTTATACGAAATGGGCTTATGGCATATATGTGTATAGCAATATTAATAATATGTGCACTTGTTACGCCGTCGCACGCGGATTCCGCCGCCGGCTGTTATCCTCCGGCGTGCAGGTTGCGCACGGCTACCGAAATTGTTTCGTTTGAAAATAAACATTTTGTGTGCAGTGCCCGTGCATTATTATTTTTTTTTTTTATTATTATCGTCATGTGCATTCCAAGTTTCGAACACCCGGAGGCTGTTCGTTCGCGTAAACCTCGCCGGGAAACGTGTCCCACGTTCAACAACCGAATACGGTTATTGCGCGAAAATATTGACGAAACTGTCTGCGCCGTTACGATCGTTTCGGCATAGCCACGCGTGTGAAAATACGGTTTAATCTGCACTCGTCCAGTGTACACTTATTTGTTTTAGATTCCGATTGTTATCATTAGGAGTACGGACGGACACAAATAATTATAATAAAATCCCATTTATTAAACGATACGATATCTGTTTATGGATTTTTGATTGCAACACAACTGCGCTAATATACAAGGGGATACTTCATCATCGGATATCTCTCATCTCTCAGTACCGTAGAATCATTAATTTTCACCGTACAAATAAACGCGTACGTTGTACACGCTGTAAACCTATCGATGACCATCCTTTTTCACTTACCGTAACGAACCATCGCGGTGTCGAACGCGTGCAAAAAAATTGTTAATCCCTTCGGCGTTGGCGCATTGTTTATATACATTTTATTTTATTTTTTATCTCGTTATCGAATGACTTATCTACCGAGCCGATGCCCGTAAATGGTTACACAAACCTTTAGTATACGTTTTGTATTCTCATACTTATTCAGGCATCAACATGAGTATAGTTATACTCAAATATAAACTAATTGCTTTTATACATTAAGCGTTATGATTAATAGGTCATAATGAAACATTTTTAACAATAGTTTTTATAGAAATTTTAATTCTAAGAAAATAAAAAGGTAATTTTTTTTACTCGAGACTTCAAGTCTTGCGTACATAAAGTAATAGAAAATTATGAAAACAAAAAACATTGCGATTTTTAAACAGTTATTTGTAACAAATTTTTTGTTTTGAACATTTTTACACGTAAATAATTTGTACTAATATTTCTTTTTTTAAAATAGCTCCTTAGATGAATTCCTGGCATTTTTTGTGAATTGGAATATTTTTTGTATTTTTACTTTTTGCAGGCCATAGACAATAATCTGATTAGTTATCTCATTCCTACTACATTTAGGGGTTTTCAAGAAATAAATAAAATCAATGTTATGTTTTTAACATTCGATGTTGATAGAGATAAACAGTATGCGCCAACTAGACGCCTTCAAGTGATACCGTAAGCCTGAGTCAGTTATTTAAGAAACAGCCCGAGTCATACGTTATTTACATTACAAAATATAATTAGACTTTAAAAAAAAATATATGAATACATTTTAACTAATAACGAATTATTTTTTTTAAAATCAACTTAATGTGACACTTTGGAATAATAATAAAAAAAAAAACAACTGTTCAATTGTATTGGTATAAAGACTTTTAGAAACGATCGATTTTATTAGAAAAAACGTCAACTGACGTCTTAACTCAACAAAGGACTGAATATTATTAGAACTATTATGTGCTTTCTCTGCTTGATACACATCAACACTTGTTAGTGACATTTTTTTTCCGCTGTATTTATTTTCTTGTGTCTTAAATTCACAGCGCAGTTGAAAATAATTTTTTCTGTACGACCGTAGATTATCACTCTGTAACGCTACAACATGATATTTTTCTATTAATGCATTAGAGACATGCGCAATGTGAAAGAACATACAACCATGTGTTCTGAGAAAATCTCTTCCAGATGCTGCGTGCACGGGAACCGAAACCACATTCTAATAGACGCATGTACGAAAATAAAGGGGAAATATTAAACACGAACTGCAGCCCACTAATAATAAAGGACGCGTTGAATATTATTATTTTGTTTTTGTGTGATGTGTACCACCACAATACGACAAGCGCCCGCACGCGGCGTACACGGTTCACATATTGTTGACTTTGATTCGTTTTATTTCAAAAGCACGAGGGGCACGGATGGATTTGTGCAGTGCAACATAATTAATCGATCGTACAACACATAATGAATGCGCATTGAACGCACCACGGTGTTTTCGAAATAATAGCGATCTCAGTTTTTCTCCTTAAAAGAATGTCATCTGTTCTAAATCCGTATCTAAAAAAAAAAAAAAAACAAAAAAAAAATTAAAAATCTTTCGTCGAGTTTCTTAGAAAACAAAAAGAAAAAAAAAATAATAATAAAAAAAGTAAATAGAATAAAATAAAATGATAATAAATATTAATAATAATAATAATAACCCTAATAACCATAACGGGGTGCAGTGTCACGAACCCGCACAGCTGCCGTCAGTTAAACGATATAGGTGAAGACTGAAGCTCGTAGGAGGCGGATATTATTCACTTACCGGAAACGATGCGTACATATATTATATCGGTGCGTGTGCGTGTGTATGTAGATGTTTTTCTGCATTTTTTTTCTTCTTCTTCTCCCGGGTAAGGTTGTTCTCTCGATTTACCCGTCTTTTCTAACCCATATTGTTGTCGGGACCTGTTTGCATGACAGATGCTGCTTCTGTTGCTGCGTGCACCCACCCGACCGCGATTTGTCCGATTTCGGTCGCGAGACGTTCTCCTTGCGTACCTACATACGTATTACAATACGTACCGCGTGGAGTTCACCGGGGTTCAGATCATGCTTTTCTGGAACTGATTGCTGCTGCTGCACGGCAAACCGCGATTGTCCTCGCGTATCTATAATAATGTATTGTATGCAACACCGTAAAACCCTTATGCGTCCCGAGAAACCGAAAAAAAAAAAGATGTACCGATATCGAACGCTTATGAATATTACGCGTGGAACACGATAAATAGTGCACATTTGAAAGCGATTTATTTTCTAATTCGCGCTTGACGACGTTATGAATTATGTGCTTCGAAATTATTTACTACCGTGTATATGTTGGTTTTCGTTAAATTATTCTAATTAATTCTTGTCTGCACTATATCATATGATAATTGAAAGTTTTATTTATTTATTTATTTTTTTGTTATTTACTATTCCGGTCAGTTGTTTGTTGGTTATGACATTTTTAATAGAAAAACAGTTGATGTAGAAGTAACACACCGTTCTACGGCACAGCGCATTAGATTTGATTTTAACTGAGAAATATTTGTTCAAGTGCGACACTTTATATACAGCACGTATTTCGCGGACTCGCGAGACTAACACTTGAGTTTTAAACACTTGTGCAGACAATTTCCGTGGACTTGTTACAATTTGAGATTAACAGAATCGTGTGAAATTTTTCTAAAACGAGTTTCGTTTTACTTATTGGTAAAGATACGTGTTTTCGTTTTTTGCGTGCATACATGATAATTTATTATACACTCGTTACATACAGGAAGGTTTGATTTTAAAATAAGAAACTTGTATACAGAAAACTACGACCCTAGTCAACGACGAAACGCTAAGTACAATATTGTCAACGAAATATTATGTTATGTGTGTTTGTACAGACACAACAATGTAACAAATGCGTTCAATTGTACCGTGTTAACCGACAGTACATTTCGTATTCTTAGTGATCCGGACTTAAATCATTCGAACGATCAAATATGTGACAAAAATGTTTTTGATAAATTAATGAAATTGCACACTGGAATTTGCTTGTATTAATAATATCACGTAATTGTAATATAACATATTATAATTACGTGATATTATTACTGATTATTACATATTATGTATTGTCATATTTGGCTAATGGTTAGATATAGTATTTCAAAGACCGTGTTAATGTTATTGTTGGCTGTTATTATTCGCAATAGTTTGGAAGGGCTCAGTCGAGCTATTGTCCTGAAGCTTTAAATTTTAAATTTTGATAACAAAAAAAAAAAAAAAAAGGCTTTAGAAAGATAATACTTGTTTTAATAGATTTTATACTAATAAAAATTTCGCAAAATCTATAATATAAGATGTATAAGACATATAAGATGTTTGTTTAATGTTTCTAATATTTTATAATTTGTTTTTTTGTGATAAAGATTAAATCAAGAAACAAAATAACACAATTAACAATAAGCTTTTTATGGTAATAAATCTATGGATAACACAACTTTACAAAGCAACAATTTCTTTTTATTAATTTAATTAATTCTTGGTAATAATTTGAACAAAAATATAATCCCCGATATATGTATGGTTTTTACGAGTATAAGTACATTTTGGTTTTATTTAATTTAACAACGCGATTTATTTTGAAAAAATTAATAATTGTTAACAACTGTCTTTTGTCGTCATAAGAATATTATATTAGTGACGATTTTGGAAAGAGGTTATATATAAATCATTTTTTAATATTTTATCTTTTACTATGTAAACATGAAGTTTAAATTATAATGTCAAACGTAACTTTAAGTTATTTTATGTTCTCCTTGTGTTCAAATTCTGAATTAGGTAAACTCATTCAAAAATAAAATGAAACAGAAACCATTCTACAAAATCGAAAAAATTATCAATGGCTACATTTACGGAAATGTTCACAGTATTTCACAAATTTTTCCGTGAATAAAAATAAAGTAAATTGGTGAAAAAAAAATCTTTTGAACTTTACATTTTTTAAAAAATGGCTATAGTTGGCATAGAAAAGCAAAGTAAACAATTAAGCACTTAATTAAACAAATTTAATTTAGACGTTATTATGAAGGTGAAAAATCGTAAAATAATTATGCGCCTACAGCGAAAAAATATCTAAGGATTCTAATATAATTTTTATGTGAACAAATTTATTTGATACGTCTTTGAATCTTTTCGATAATTTAATATTTTATACTTAATAAGTACGTACCACAATAAACAATGTAATTTGTTCGCGTTCATATTACCTACTACATATTTCACGATTTCTTACAAGTTAAACCCATCTTGGTTTTTACACCGCCTGCGTTAAATATTTAATTAACTTAGTATTGCATTAGACCATGCAGATTCCGAAAATTTTCGAATTAGAAGCGCAATGGAACACGAACGTGTATGGAGTGCAACAGAAACATTTGATGTATTTCGTAGTAATATATTAATGTAAAGGTATTCGCGATTACACCCTTTATAAATATTACGTCGTTATGATACGTGTAGGCCATCGTGTATGTAGCCGAGAGTGCAACAAAATAATATTATTTAGTGCCGTAAGGTCTCAAGTGCGGTTTTTTTCGCTTATCAATCACACGCAGCTTATCTGGTTAGGATCGTGCGTAAATGGAATTACAAAAATAAATCCACGTAGGCATCAGCCGCCGATATCCTGTACATATTACTCTAATAGACGAATAGTTATCACTCGTACGCGTAGACAGGGTTCAGTGAAGTGACTTGTTAACGAACGATAAATATTATTTCAAACGTCTGTATGCGTGTACCTCATTTGAATGTTGATCTAGATTGTGTTTAATTAATACCAGCCGGGTTTCGAATGGCGCAAAAGCAACGAGAAATTAACGATTTATTATAATTATGTTTTAAACTTTGCGATAACACTATATTTCAGTTCAGAGAACGTAAATCCTATGTGTATACCGACCTATACCGAACCAGCGTTTCGTTATATTTGTACGATTTGTTTTCAGTTCGAAAGCGACCAACGTTTTGGAACTCGGACCGTTGCCGACATGATGTTTATATTATTATTATTATTGTTAATGTACAACAGATTTATCACCACCGTGGTGACTGAATGCAGTGTTTAGTGTATAATAACTAGAGTAGTATATACAATTTATTTTATACCGACTCCGTAGCAGCAGTTATCAAAACAATTGTTGTCAAACATTGAAATTATAACCAATGGAGAATAACTTTGAACCATAAAACCGAAATGTTTACGGCCACCGGATGGCTTGCGAATAAATCGTTAACAATTCCGATGTGAACTGCGGACGTTTCGCGACTTGTAAATCTTAAGGTAAAAACTATTTAATCGAACGCAGTTTTGCGTAATCGAATCTTCATCGATCGATTATTTCTGGACTATTGCTCGTCAAATTGTACGTAAGATTAATCGTTCATAATAATATAGTATACCATAAGGGAAAATGTTGACGTTTCGTTAAATGTTTTATCGAAATACACACGAAGATTCGATTGGTAACAGATCGGATTGTCCACGCTTTCATAATGCAGTCATCGATTCCGTGATAATTGCACCGAGTATTAGAAATTAAATGCGTATAATCACGACGGCCAAAAATACCTAAGTAGACGACAGACGTGTAGATTTATATCATTTATCAGTAGACGTCCGAGTGGATTCGAAACCGAAATCGCTCGTGTACTGTAACCAATACACCTTGTGTCGTTAATAAAGTCATATAACCAAAACGTTACAGATGAGTAACACGTGTTTCTACGAACCAATTCGTATCGATTTGTATTCGATTCGAAGATCGATAGTCCGTTCAACCACACACACCGTGTCAGTGTATTTGTCGCGTATATATTTTTACGGTAAAAATGATTGTATTAAAAATGTACGAGTACCTATGTTACATAAACACCGATCGAAACACGCAATAATTAAATCCCACATTTTTGTATCTGCAAGTGAAATGTATTACAACGCGTTCAAGTAGGTACGTTTAAATAAATGCGGAATCTGGTCACGGGATTTTTTTTTCTACCGATACTATAAGCATACGAAAATAGTATGGTAATAGCACGCGAACTTCGGTTACATTTCATTGTTCAAGTTGAGTTTGCGCTGTCGACAAAATTTCATAACGCGTCCGTTTTTAATGACTTACATAAAAGTTAGTGTCGCGTGCACGTCGCCACCTGTGCACCGTCTGAGAAACGAACGGATAAACGTTCGATGTCCGTGTCCGGTAGACATATATTTTGCGTAAACCGCATGTATGTATATACTACACAAATTACGGTTTCCGATTCTACATTATCGAATTTTGTACGTTAAAACACGTAGGTATAATACGGTCACGGTACACGTTTCGTAAAAGCTAAAAAACAAAATGTCCGATTTATGAACGACGTAATGCGCCGACGTGTATTTTTTTTTATTTATTTCATTTTTTTAATTGTTCGCAAATCTACTTGCCGTACTGCAGTAATTATATAGTTATAGTTATAGTATATATATAGTTTGAAATATTTTCCGTTGCTGTTCGATCAACAATTCCGAGACGCACGTTTACGAATATGCATATTACCGTGAACGCGGTCCCAAACACGTCGCTTAGGGGATCCGAAAGCTTTTACTTTTTGTTAACCGTCGGGGGACAAAAAATATAATTTCTTTGTTTGTAATGCTAATTACTCATTTTTAAACGAGATAAAATAATTTATTCGGGGTGTATATTAGCAATTTTAGAACTCGAGTACGGTTTTTATGTACATACCAGGCGTACCGTGTGTTTTCATAAAACGTTCATTAATTCACGGTTCGGAACTTTAGCAGTCTGTGGTGCTGCAAAGAATTCAAATATAGAATTGTATTTTGCATAATATTTTTCCAACTACGTATTCATCGTTTCGAAATTCTTTTGCGGTAAATCGGTTTTCGTAAACCGATGTATTTTACGTGTTTCATATCCGGCGTCGAAAACCGACCAATATACCAATATAAACAATACTGAAGAGTAAAACCGATGTCGGTCTTTGTGTGAGACAAGTAATCAATGTGTAGAAATACATTTAAATTTTTCGCATCGATATTTTATTGAGGTACAAAGACTTTGGAAAAGCAATGCACTCATTATATTTATGGTAAACGTAGTCAGTACAACTTTCAGGTCCGCAAATAGTTGTATTGCAGTTTTCAAGAGATTTCCATTTAGTTGAAAGTTCGTTGTAACGATGAGTGTACGAAAATAAAAATCAAGTATACGTTTTGGCGTACGGTTCCGTAGATTTTGTGCTTGAGTTGATTTAAGAGGCTAACCGCGTATTGTTCATTTCATAAAAGTTGTATCGCTGAAATAATATTGAGATATTGAGATTATTTGTTTGATATACTGATTGCAGTTTGAGTTACATTCCGATTCGATAACGTAAAAGTAAATTTTTTGCATTACTTAGTTAGTTTGCTTTAGAAATTGAAAATTTGCCCCACGAAAACTAATAAGTAGCAATCAGTGAGTAGGCAATTGAAAACAATGGTTAAGACGAAAAACGTATAATTCCTTTGCTTTTATCTGAACAACAACGTCCAATGATATATTCAAAATTTTTGTCGGGGAAGTAATATGAACTATTTGCTATAATACACACACACACACACACTTTTTTAATTTGTATAAAATAATAAACAAAAAAACACGACGTGTTATAATCAATAAAATATAATACAGATTTGTACAACGTTTTAAATTCTGATTGAAACGAGGAACGTATTTGTTTTACGAGTACATATTCCGTAAAATTACCATGTGTTCGAAGTTCTGATCTATCACAATCATGAAAGATTTCTGATCAAAAATGTTATTAAGTTAGCATTTTGAAAAGAGTCATTATTTCACCAATTTTTTATCAGTATAATATACATATTATGTATATAATAATTTTTAATGAAACATCGGTTTTAACAAAAACGAATTTTTGTTTTCATTGTAACTCAAAAAATAATAATCGTAAATTCTTGAAATTTTCACTGAATTCTCATATCACTGTTTACAATAATTTGTTAAGTATTTAAAAGTTGTTTTGAACTATTTACAGAACACTGAAAGTTTCTTGTTTTCTTAGTTTTTTTTTTTTTTTAAATGTTGATGAAATATTTTAGGTTTGACAAAAAGTCTTGAAAATGTAATACAACGTTCTTTATAGGTAAGGTATATATTACTGATAAAAGAAAATAATTGAATTTCATATCAATAAAAAAACATCCGCTACATTTTTATAGTCAAAAGTTTATACAATTTTCAATTGTTATACTTTAGTCTTTGAAGAAATTGAATACCAGATTTTTTTTTATATTTTCTTATTCCAAAAATAAAATACTGAAAATTCACATAAATCATTTATAAGCGTTAAAAATTGAAATTTTACCAAAAATGAATATTCAATACATTTCCATTAAATGATGTTAATTAAAGATATAGTTTTTAATTATTTTAATGAAATTTGTGTTGTAACGGGTGTTTTAATTTTTTGATTTTCAAAAATTGTAAATGCATTTTTTTTTGCTGCTAAAATTAGTATATTCAAATCGCGATCTATCTTATTAAAAAAAAAAAAAAAATTGGAAATGGTTATAGTAAAACATTCTAGATTTAGGTTTAATTGTTTTCGTACATGACAGTGATAAAATATATTTTCGATTGAGTGAATTGGATCATGTTGGCAAAAATAACTGATTCATGATAGTAGGAAGAATTTTGCGTAATTACACGTACAAAAGTTATACGAATAAAAAAAAAACAATCTTCTGCTCTTCTTTATATAAAATCAATGGGAAAAAACAAAATAAAGTTCAATTCCATAGAACCGCAATGCAATAAGCTCCCGATGTTTATCGATGATATTCAACGCGTGGGCTTTTCAATAATACCTACTGTACTGTCACATTTATGATAAACGTTTAGTCGATTTATTTTGCTTGAATGGTATTTGCAGAAATATTATTTTAATCTTTATACAAACGATTTAAAGAAACGTGATAATGTATAATATATCGTACTAATACAAAGCGTTTTCAATATCTATAGTTTCACATGGAGACTTTTGAAACCACGATTGTTAACAATTACTGTGGCCAAATGTTAAAGTAAGCGGTGATTTTTTTCCGAAGACATCCAACATTTTTTGTTTAGTTAACTTATTTTTAAACAATAAATTGTTTGGATATTGATATTTATCAAACATTTTTTGCAAAACTTTTCTGTTCTTACTATTTTCAGTCGTAATACTTTTTTTAATGTTTTTTTTTTTATTTTTCATCAATAACAGAATAACTTTATTGTCATTATCAAAACAGTTACGTTTCATAACGGTTAAGACAGTGAACATTTTTGTTTTTCATAGTTTTTCATAATACCAGAAAAATATGTATTATATGGATTCGTGATAGAAACCACAGATGCTCGACACATTATCAACTCACGAACGAGCTGTGATAACGAGTTACTTAATTGTGAATAGTGATCCGAGTGTATAATGGTGAAAGGGGAATCGGATGAATGTTTTAACGTGCTGATATGCAGGATATGTATACAGTAGAGTGGCCAGGGGTGAGGATGTGATCTGAAAAAGCAATATAAGTTGATGGTAATAAAATAAAATATGACCCAAGATAAGAGTACGCCTGTTATTTTGTATGAAACCGACCGGACGATAGTCAGAAAATGTGTTCCATTGACGATCCTTTTAAATACACTTGCTGGCGCTGATAAGTGATCTCTGCTCTGGATTTAACTACTGGAAAGTGGATAATTATACGTAATTTGTTTATTTGTAACCATTTTGGTAGACGTTCTTTCTTATCGCATTTAAGGCGATATTTTTGAACTTCTTAAAGACCATTATTCAATATCGACACACTGATTCATAAAATGTAGATGTACTCTGAATGCAATACCATAAATCATAATCGTAAGTTATTAAATTATACACGTATTTAAAATCAATTAATCCTATTTTAATGTGGTGGATTCCGCGTTATATTTTTTTGAACTATTAAAAAATAATTGTCCAAATCTATTTCTCTTTGCGTGATACGTATAGTAAGTGCATAGTTTATTTACAAGACAACAAATTTAAACAGGATTTATGCTTGGTTCCGCGGCAATTTTTACTATGTCTGTGGTAAGATTAGTGACAAGTGATTGAAATTTAATTAATGTATGATTAGTGTACTTAATCTTATTTGAATAAGACATATTTTGTATGAACAATAATATTAAATAACTTACAAAAAATAAATTACACGTTTTTTATTTTTGCAAATAACTACATTTTCGACGAATAAGTAAAATATTCTTTTGGTTATACGAAAACAACTATTATAAACACAATACATCAATTCAAATTTAGTTTAATTAATATTTTTGATTTGAATTTCTCACTAACTTGTAATTATATGTATTATATTTTTTATATACATACTATTATAT
The DNA here is from genome assembly GCA_034509805.1 of Sipha maydis. Lineage (NCBI taxonomy): Eukaryota > Metazoa > Arthropoda > Insecta > Hemiptera > Aphididae > Sipha > Sipha maydis. The sequence continues at coordinate 29,739 of JASXSY010000802.1, read as the reverse complement.
TGGACATTCAATTGATTTTTTTTTTCTATTATAAATTTGTTTTAGTTTTATACGATTTTAAAAATAGTGTTCACCCTCGTTTTTATCTACATATCTAACACCAATTGGTCCTATTTGTAGGTATATCAGTTGATAGTTATACACTTTTCAATTATTGCTGTCATATCAATGGTGGAACTTTTATGATTTTTTCCATCCAAATAAAACACCGTCTTTTGCAACAGCACACGTTTCTGCAAAAAAATACTATCGCCAAAACCTACCTAGATAATACCATTTATTCGGTATCAGAATAGATAATCTCACGCCTATTCGCATATTCAGAGACACAATGAAACTTTACTATTTTATGTGCTGGATACTTAAACGTAGAACATCACACGAAAAACACGAGCCTCGATATGATCTCGTAACGTAGATCCTTGTTGTAGACGATACGGATTTATCACGATCGACCATTATTTCTAGGCCGAGAGTAATTGAAACTAATATTTTCGTGCGGTCTTGCTAATGCAATTATATTTTATTTAATAATATGTGCGGGACAGAGGAAACGATGAGATAGGAGCAATGCATTATTTACAATTCTACAAATAGTTTATAAAAGCATAAAGGGTAGTCAGTGTGTATAAACATTATCTAAACCTATATAATGAGAGAAAGATATTCCGGTCGTGTGATGTATAATATGGGGTCAAAGGTTTTTTTTTGTGTTTGTCGGTTTGTCTTTTATTCAGTGATAGCAATATCGAATAAACGAGCCTAAAATATTTTTAAAACCAGAAATATAAATATATATGATATGCTATGATGTCTACTATAGTATCTACTATATTTATTTTATGAACATAATAACGTGATGTAAATTGAAAAACATATCTTTTATATAGATTAAAATAACTTCAAGATTTCGAAACATCAGTTGATTAAATGGATAGATAAGTTGGATGTGCGTAAAAAGAAAATATTAGCGTTTATGCATTGATAAGAGAAAACTGAATTTTAGTTAATTATGTACATAAAAGTAAGCAACTGGTGACAATGCGTTCGATGATTTCGAGTAGAAATAAAAAGGAACTGAATTAAAATTTTGTTATAATTTTGAGAATTTATAACACACGTCTTATGCGATTAATGGAAAATACCTATTGATAAAAACTGTCGAGTTCGTAGGTCGTTTCCATTTCCTCTATAATCTAAAAAATATAATACAAATCTATATTGAAAAAAAGACGCGAAACAACTGTTATATGTGTAATCCAGTGTTCAAACAGTAGAAGAAATATTTATCATTCGTTTTCGGATAGAATATATATTTATTTTTATTTTTTTTGTATGTTTTGTAGAGTATTTCGCACTCTGTGTTGATTTGTTTTGTTATCTATTCTTGACATATAATATTATAATATGCGCGTTCCTTGCGTGAAACGTCGCGTTCGTATCAAGTTTATTAAACTAACGGTTTTATTGCGCTTATGGAAAATGCAAAATAAAAATATGAATTAAGTTTTCGATTTTTGTTTTTGTTTTTTTCTTTTTTTTATTGTATTTTTGTGTTGTAGGAAATGTAATAGTTTCGCGGATAATACAGAGCACACCATATGGTTTTTAAGCGTGTTACATTTAAAAAAAAGATACTAATTTGAGAGCTATCGATTATTCTGTATAATTTGTAAACGCATATTACTATGATTATACGTTTTATTGTTATTATATTTGGTCAGCCTATTACAGCACATTGTGTGTATGTGTGTGTGTGTGTGTGTACGTGCGGCGTAATACGAGTTCCACACGACTTGATTCGAATAGAATTTTACGCATAATAACTACACCGGCGTGTAGACGAATAAGAAAAAAAAAAAGAAACGTTTGTTTTATAATTTCGTACAGGCGAATTACGCGTGTTTGCAGCGCGAACCGTGCGGAGTTTGTTAAATCGCTTTTCATTTTTCCCCTCAGCGAACCAACACACGAATCGCACCCAAACGGACGCCGATGGATTCGTGTTCGTGAAATAATAACACCGGGGTTCAGGGGGGGGGGGGGGCGTACGATTTTCTTTTTATCGCGACGATCCGTGAACACGGTATTAATCGGGCACCATCACGTGACGGTGTAGGCACCGTCCTGTTACTTTTGACGGGTGTCCCCGAGCGGTACGTCACTTACGATATTACGTGTGTACGAAAAAAAAAAAAAAAAACACTCGCGCTATTTTTACACTCGAGCAGACGGGCGCGCGGGCGAATCGGTTTAAATTACCGAACAGTAGACCAATAAAACACGGTACGCAGTTCGACGGTAATTTTCGTATCCTGCCGCGTAGCGCGCGGGGTCCGACAACGTTGTACGAACGCTCCCGTACGCCGCTGTCATTAGTATTTCAACACGCCGCCGCGGACCGCCCGCACGGATTACGTTCGCCGCTGCACCCGGCCCGTTGCGTTCGAGCAATAATAATTAATTCCAGTAAAAGTTATTAATATTCATACGCCGCCGCCGTGATATTATCTCGCTTTGAGCCCGTGCACCGAAGTTCGGTATTACTCGACGTTCGCTGAACTTCGCGCAAGATAAACAACACACGGCACGTTGAATAACGCTCGGCGTTGAATCCGCTCCGGTGGGCTTATAATGCATCGGAAACTTTTCGAAAACCGTTCGATTCGTTTGCCGCACAGTTCATAAATTCCGATTTTCCTCCGTGCGAAACCGTGCGGCGTATTGCGTTGTACACGCGCGTACCCGCTTCTACTACTAACCTGTAATTGTGACCCGGTGCGTTACGTCCTTTGCAAGTTGAACTCGTCGACGCGACGGTATTGTCTCGAACGCGCGCGGTTTTCACCTGTTCCCCGTTGCAACCGTGTCGAACTGCGCGCGCGGCAACGTAACAATGTACAAGCGCTATTATTGCTATCGATATGAATTATTAATCGTGTCCTACGCTGTCGCTGCGGCGCGGCGTGTACGTTTCATCGTGTTCAGGTGCGTTTACATTAGGCCGCGAACGCGAACGAACGGTACAAAATGCTACCGAACGAATTCGTACGCGAATTCGGTTGAGATTCGGCCGCACTATTCGTTCGCGTTCGTTCTCCAGCGTTCGCTAATTCGGGATGTTCAAACTGAATAGCGTTTTCTTTGATCTTTCCGCCACCTGGTCGAACCGCTCCGAACGCGAACGAACGGTACAAATGGCCATTCGTTTGCGTTCGGCCTATCGTTCACACCTACGTGTTCGGTACATTTTGTTAAGCCGCGTCCACACTATACAGCAAAACCTCGCGAAAGCACAATGTAGACAACTCCGCGAACGTTCGTCGAACCCTATCGAATGGCTCGTTCACGTTCGATAAAAGAGCGGTAAATCAAAGGAATTTTATTTATAGTCTGAACGTAATTTGGTCTAATTTGATTGTTAACGAACGTTCGATACGAGTCGACGTACAATACGTAATTTTAATTTTTATATTCATTATTTCAATAATGGAAAAATTAGAGAAATGTAACTGGACCGATGAAAATCGTTTGAAACTATTTATAACATATTAATAATACGAGTATTTAAATTAAACTTTAATTGAACAAATAAAAACGACTCACTTGGAAGCGTCTCGGTAAGATACTAAATGTTAAATAATAATAAATAGTAAAATACACATGACCGAACGCAACAGAATACCCTTCGTTGAATAGTGTAGACAAAGATTACAAATGTTACCGAACGTTCGAGCACATTCTTCGCCTTCGCAAGAATTCGTTGCCATTCTCTAAACAGTTTGGACGCGGCTTTATACCAAATTTACGTTCGTTTGCGTTCGCGGCCTAATGTAAACGCACCTTTTTGCGAGCCAACATTACCGCGTACGACGTGCGAACCGACGTTACGCGAGAAAAATACCAGAACGTATTCAAAACACGCGTCTTTTTCTTTTCAGAAGAAAAGCTGTCGGACAATTACTTCGAGTGCCGGCGAGTGTCTGTGATTCGTGTAGGCGCAGTTCGACGAACAATGCGCGCAAATGCACCTGTCCACGAGGTCCACGATAGCAGATAGTAATAATCGTCGAACAATGGTATATTCAGTTTGTTCACGACGGGTAGAGTATACGTATAAAGTGTTGGTTAAAAATCCCAATGCAATCGATGTACAGGCCAGGAGGCGCTGCAATTACGATTTCATTAAGTCGTTAGCAAACGCACGATTTCGATTTCACCTGTACCGTTTAGTAAAGGAAAATAGAAAAACGTAATCCAAACGTATAATCGCATCGGTATTAAGCCGCAAAAGGTGTGTCGGTATAGTAATGTATTAGTGGAACTACTGTAACCAGGATATTGCGTAAAGTAACTACAATTTTTCGCCTTGTGCATCCCCAACAAGTTTCATATTGTTTAGTACATAACCGAACACAAATGGTAAAACATAAGCGTAGAGTGAAAATCATGTTGATGGCAATGCGTTGTTTTTTGTACTGCGCCGTTTTCGTTTGACGTAGGAAATTTTTTTTTAAATAATTCCATCTTACGTTGATCTTACCGCTACACGCCGGATGTACGAGTAGAAATGCTTACGGCGGTGATTATAATAGTGGAACAGTGGATACGCGATAAACGTGTTGACATAACTGTTGATTTTAATAATCATTCAAGTAACAATCAACTAATTAATATTCGATATCGCCGCGTATTTATTCTACTACGTATTGAATTCGTTTCAATTTTAACAGCAACAGATTTTTTTTTTTTTTTAATCAAAACTTTTTAAGAATTTCAATTTTATCCACCATCGTGATTTGGACCATAGTTGTTTACGATGCTCGTCGGTCGAACTGGAAAAAACGTAGAACTTCCGCCTGCGCAGTCCGCGGAAACAATAAATACTCGGAAACGAAGTTAAAGAAAACGGTAAAATGTGCGTACAACCATGATCACGCATGTATATTACAGTTCTTTCGAAATACCCGGCGGTGTGGACTTCTGTTGGCGATATTTCCGACGAAATGTACCATAATAGTCCGCATTGTACCGGAAAACTGAACCTGTACGCGTACACGAAGAGCAAAAAAAAAAAAAAAATCCTAATAACCGTTTACCTATCGCAGCGCGGCGATATACGTGCACACGCGGGGACGGGCAAGGGACGTTTACCTGTTGTAGAAATCGGAGCGCTGTCGATACAAATGCTCGGATTACACACGTCCCACACGTTATGCACCGCGCGCGCAATCCCGTCGCAGCACTAGCCGTAAAAACACGATTTCTATACCGGAATGTCCTTGCGAGTCGACCGTATCTCCCAGTGCGTGGCCACCGCGCGCATTGTCGTGTTGTTGCGGCCGACGAGAATGTAGAGAAAACCGGCGAATCGTTTCGGAGGCACGGGAAAACGGAACGACGAGACAAAAGAATGTGAAAATAGCAGCGAGCACTCGCGGCGCGAAAAAAAAACCAAAAACGCACACGTGCGCAGCGCCGCAACGTTTGGACGCGGAAGACAAAAAAAAAATTAAAAACAACCGCGATAACGACACTAATGTTTTAATTCGACGATTGCACGTTCCGACGGCCAACGACACGATTAACCGACTTCGTTGTTTGCGTTGGGCCCGGTGCACGGACCGGCGTTTCGCGTCTTTCGGCGAAACAATGCGACCGGGGGGACGTGACCGTAGCACGGCGCGCGCGGACAGCGATATTTTCCCGCGGCGGTAAGGCGGTAAAGATGTAACACGTGAAATCGCATCGGTACAATTTAGATCGTGACGACAGGCGATACAGTCGTGCAAGATCACAGAATCCCGCGCGGGCAGCTGTCGATCTGTTGTTGTCCATTGGTTTTTTCATTTTTTCATTCTGTTATAAAGCAACTAAATGATATTTTTAAAACGACCGAAGAGACTGAAAAGTGCTCATCGAACAAGTAGAAAAGTATGTTTACTTATTCGACACGTCCCATGAGAATTATTAAAACGTGGTAAATAAAGCCGAAGCATGGCATTTTTCCTCCGTCTCAATTGGTTTTCTCCGGTTTGTAGGACGTTTCTCGGTATTTCGTTTAATACAATTATGCAGTTTTTCGAAATACTCGCGCGACGTACGAAAATGTTTGAAAAAACGATCTTCGTGTGACAGCAATTCGATACACAGTCGATGGTACTCACCAAACTGTTTCCTCGTTGTACTGATTTCATGCGCTCATTTTCGTGTTTTCCTTTTATTCTTAGGCGCAAGCAATAAAAGAAGTTGTTCCTCATCAGGACTTGATATTGTAGTAAAATGGCGATTGTTAAAAAATGAAATCAAGTGGACAGATATAAGCAACTGTGTACTGTAGCAGACCGGTCATAATTTATCGCCGCCTTTGTGCCGTCATCATATCGCTGACCGCTGCGACGGACCGCGTTCTGTTTGTCCGAGCCTTAACGCAAGTGCGTTGCACGATATTACCAATGGCGCAACGTCGGAGCCCCAAGACTCGAAGGGAACATCGTCATAGGAGTAAACTTGGAGAGTATTTTTACCGCCAAAGAATTGAATACCGCGTTTAACGATGGTAAGCTGCATGTGGTCTTCTTTTATTGAAAAAAAAAAACGATTTTACCAATACTTAAATAGTTTTAGGGCCCCAGACTTACGTTATCATCGGAGCCCCAAGATCCTAGTTGGGCAACTGGATATCATGCGTATCGGCTACGTATTGTTCACCTCGAGAGCGGTGGTGCAACGGTGTTGGGAAACCGCTGATGCATGCGAGTTTCACACACCTCAGCGCATCTCCGTTTTACGCAAACCATCGCGGCCACGTACGCGCGACACCGATGAGACCTTTTTTTGGGCCCCGAGGCAGATCCAGGGGTTCCAGGCCCCTTTTACTTACGCCGCTTGTTCGGCCACGATATAAGTTCCACTTTTACTCGTACTCGCAGGTACTTCATTACAGCAAGCGTTCGAATTTGCGTCTTATGCTACTTTTGTGTAAAACGCTTAGACGATGCGGGCCCTTTTCTTGGAGGTAACGGCCCCGGGGTCTCTAGCTTTACCTGCCCCACCGTCTCGACAGCCCTGCGTACGCATGCATTCGACCAACTCGCGCATCGCGGACAGGGTCAGCTGGAAAACACTCCGACGAACTTTTTTCCGTAAAATTTTCCCGGCAACGTGTCATCACCGAAGACTGAGTAACGTGCAGCGCAGCCGCGGCCGGCACAAATCACGGCGTACGCATCCACGACACGAGTACGTCCGATCGAATAGATGTTTAGACATGCTATTATACGGAGCGGAAATCTTACGCTTTCTTGGTGTAACCGTTACCGTTGAACATCGACCGGTGTCGTTAAACGAAAATCAATGTTGGTATTATCCGAACCTTTAATCGTTGTTTCGAATTAAACTGTTCACATTATTTACCATTTCCGACCATAGTACGGTACGACGAAACGATACGTTAAAGTACAATAACAACAACAACATTAATAACAAAAATAATAATAAATAATGTCGAGATACGGTTCATAAGACTACATGATATCCGTGAGTAGCTGGAGCCGCATTGTACACGTTTCTGCCCCATACTGCGTGTTATGTGCAGGACCTACCTGCGTACCGTACAAAGCGGCGGTTTCCGAACGTTTTTGTTTGCGGAACCCTTGTAAGACGCTAAAGGAATCCACCGAAGTCAGGTACGTCAATTCTTAAACCTCAACTAATAAGAAAACGATGCGTCGATGATTTCGTGTTTTATAAATTTCTTTAAAACGTGTACGAGGTCCGTTCATACGTTACCGGACACTTGTCATCACGTACGTTCGTCCTCTTCGGCGATAGAGTCGTACAACTTACGATTCACTGGAACGTAACAGTTTAGCGGATAACCACACCTGCTCTTGATAGGGCTCCGCGGTGCACGGTTAGCGCTGACATAACACCTATGGCGTGCAGCGTTACGGTGTGTCCTAACCAAATCAGTGGCGTCCCTAGACCCTACTATGTATTCACGTTGATTAATTTTCCTAGAGCGATACAAACAACGAATAACAATAGGTTTGAAGATGAAAAAAGACCATAGAGAGCGACTGTCCCATCCTCCCCCCCCCTGAGGATGTCCCTGAATTAAGTCCGTACGTTGCGTGCACGCAAATAAAACACAAACCGCAACAAAGTACTTCCTTACCGGAGCCGTGCGTAGTGCGTGCGATACGTTTTATCGCACCGCAAAAGTCAGAACATGTTTTATTTTTCAACGCAACGTACTGCGGGCAAAACCAAATTTTGAACAAGTGCTTTCAATCGAATCAATAAACTTTAAGTTTTCGCGTTTAAACAATTCGGACTTAAATTTTCGGATGAAAACGTTTCGCGTTGTTGCGTCTTTGCCGACAATACGAACGTTTTCAGTTATCACGGTCGTGACGGTATAACGTTCCCACGGGGAGGTTTACGTTCGTCGTTGAACACTCGATACGGCGGGCGGACGATCAGAGTTGACCCACATGGGTATTCGACGCTAATACGGCGTTGACGTGTCGGCGACGGTTTCTAAAAATCGACGAGAACAATAATAATTGTCGACGCGACCCGATCGTGTTAAAAAACGTTTCCTTTTTGCTCTCGTTTTCCTACCGCGCGTCGCATTGTCCGGAGCGCACAGGTACACCGGTAAACACAATAACAAACGGAGAATCGGTTCTATAGACAATTTATGGTGTGTTTACTTAGACGGTTTTCTTCGCCCGTCGCACTCCGATGTCATTACGTATCCTTGTATGTGTACGCATAATATATATATATATATATATATATATATAGAGAGAGAGAAAGAGAGCGACACCGCAGTAGACCGACAACGAAACACCAATTCTAGGGCTCGATTCAAACTGTTTATGCGTTCGTAAATAATACGTTTTTAAATTTTTTTGCCCAGAAAACTCGTTTGTGCGGATTAAGAACAATTTCTTCCGTTTCTCTCGGCACCACAATGGAGAGGCACAGGGAAAATAAGGTGTACGGAACGGAGAATGCGCTCCTCGATGTGTCTCGTAGTAATAATATGCATCTTCAAGCGAGATACGTTTTGACCCTCGTTGGCTTCGGGGAGGATTTGTGTCTGGGAACAATCGTCGCAGCGCTCCAGCGGAGTGTTATTACTAAACACAGCTCAAAAAAATGCGTGTAATGAACTGTGTAACACGTATTTCGAAGACAGTTTTAAACGCGCATACATTTCGATAATGTGCCCGCGGGGGCCAGCGGTTGTGCGTATAAACGTGCAGAGGCATTCATGGTGTACGTGGATGTCTAAGGGCATGCGTTCGGGGCCAGGTAAAATTTTCGAGAGAGTTTTACCCGAAACTAACGTGAAAAAAAACCGATTTGATAAAACATCCGGTCGAATTGACTACAAAAGAATGTGTATTGCGTTAAACGTGCCCCTATAGTTGCATGGACATTTTTCAATATCGTACAACGTACCAGTACAGTTTTGAACATGGGCGGATTTGGCCACCGGGAAAGCGGTATTTTCTTGGTAGCCCTTCACCTTTATGTAAACTCAGAAGTCCCGATCTCGGAATATGAGAGAAAAAAAATTTGTTATTTTTTCATAATACCGGTACCGACATATTAATACGAGTGTATTTCTTCAAGATTCAAGAAAAACAGGTGCAGATTTTGCACGTCTTGCCCTTATAATTTCAAACCAGACGCAATACTTCCAAAAAATGCTCTTGTTTGTGTGTTTGCCAAGATTTTCAAATATTGTCCAGATACTATGTATGAAGATTTCCGAAATGAGTACATAGACTCAACATCGAAACGGAAAGAAATAAAGTCAAATGTTGGTTGCGTATACAAAGAACTAAAATACTGTGATGATAATATCGATGCTAATAACAAAAATAACTAATATTTTCAAATTTACTAATGTATTTGATATTCATCATATGATATTAATTTTGTTTTCTTAGAATGTTCAAGTGATGATGTAGGTTTAATATCATGCGGCCATAGTCCAAAGAGCGATGTGTAATATTGTGTACTTTATTGTTTTGATGTTACTGGTGGAAACCAACGTATACACAAATGCATATCTCAGTCTTTTCATTGCTTAAAAATTAGTTTTAACATTTTCTGTAACGTGAGTAGGATGTGAATCGAGTTTTATAAGCTGAAAATTACTTAAGAAATACATTGGGTCAAGACGTTTTCAAAAGTTATTTGTTGATGAATGTAGAAAAAGATTTACTGAATAGAGTTTACATTAAAATGACATTAGAATGAAATTAGATGCTAGATATAGTACATTTAATAAACTATTATCGTTATAATATTTAATTGTCTAGTATTAATTCAACAAATTATTAATATATTTTTAAAATACATCGAGTTACAAATAACTGTGAAATACATCGAGTGAAGAGATCATTTATATATATATATATATATATATATATATATATATATATATATATATATATATATATATATATATATATATATATATATATATATAACCGAAAACGTAAACCAACCTAGGCCAGTGGTATAACTAGAACTAAACCTTGGAAAGCTACAGCCCCGCCTCAATATTGTATCAAAATATAAATGTATACAACTTTATTTGGTTTAGGGACTACAAGGGCTACAAGTTTGTTGGAGGAAAGGGCTAAGCCCCCATTCTAGCTGTACTTATGATATAGGCCCTTCTTACATATAGCCCTAATGAATTAATCCTGGTGAAAAAAAAATACTTATCCGTACAAACCTATGGGTTTGAATTCGGTTTATTTAGTTATAATTATGAAAAGTAAGAAAATTCGAAATAATAAAATAATAAAGTATTACCGTATTTCGTATTTCATATTTGGTAAAATAAGTAAAATTGATTAGAATCACAAATGTAGGAAGTAATTTCAATAAGTAATCCGGATTTTATCGTTTTAAGGTTATGCCTAAGGATGCCCTTCGAATACGAGCAATTCGTACCTACATATTATCACATCATTGTATAGCACACTGTGGTTACAATTCGTCGTCAACATACGTAACGGTTAACCAGAGTAAAAACGGAAAACAATAATTCAAATTATAATAAATAATCAATAAATAATTAGCATTTAGTTTTACATAGTACTATAGTGCTATAGAAAAGTAAACTGTAGTTTATTTTGCAAAATTAATTTGGTAATTAATAAACGACTAACTTTTAAATTTTTCCTATCAATGTATTTCATTCAAAATTAGTCAATAAGGTCAATTTCACAATATGAAACTTTTAATATGGTTATTATTGATTATGGATAGCTACATCCATAATCAGTATCAATATTATACGTTAAAATTGTATTTTTAATAACGTTAGTGTTAATGTTGTATGCGGCCCTCAATGAATAGCTAATAAAAAATATGGCCCACGTAAGTAAAAAGGTTAGTGACTCCCGAATCTAATATGATACATATTGACGATTATTTTGGCTGTATTTATTTATTTATTTTTTTTTTTTGTGAGGCGACTTAAGAATCACGCCTTTCCTTTTTTCCGTTCCACAAGATGAAAACTAAACGTCACTATGTATTTTTACATATATACTTAGATGTTCAATAAGTAATGAATAGCGAAATGAACATTTTAAGATGACATACGCACCAACGCACTTTCGAAAACCAACGGATATTATAAGACAAAAATATTCGAACAAAATGGAGATGTCAGAAAAAATAAACCAATATGATTAATTTCTAAATTGCATTAGTATATTTATACATGCAATACGCATTTTTTCGGTGATTGTACACCTTAGCAGATGTTGTATTGGGCGAGTTATAACGTTTCGGTACTATGAATACTTGTAAATAATTGTATAAACGTAATAAAAAATATTACTAAAAAGAAAATTACCTGTACGGTGCACGGTAATAAGCCGCCAAGTCGCGACAAATAGAAACGTCTTCTGTTCATCAGGAGCGTGGAACGAAAATAAATATATAACTGATATAGTTGTTGTTCATGTAAATCTTACAGAATCTAAGATATAATTATAAAACTAATGTACATCTGTTCACTTTTATGGTGTATTTATAACTCATGATTATGTGCGATAAGAACAAGATAAATAACATAATACTAAAAAAATATTTATATATATATATATATATATATATAAATACATATTCGTAGAAATTGTTTCGAACCACGGTGTTCTGCAAAAATAATGATGTCTGAAATGTAATTATGCAGCAAGTTACTCCCGCCCGCCCTCGGAGATGTTCAATTTTATGTTTTCACCGACCTGTTGAAAGTTATCAGAAACTTTTCATTTGACATTTTTATACTTTTAATTTGTTTTGTATATAATTCAATAATGTTTTTTACACACCTAAACAATGTTATCAAGTTATTTAAAAGTTATATTTATGCAGTGCGAATAGACGCTGGATTGTATTTCAACGGTAATCATCATTGAAAAATAATAATCATATTGAAGCAGTGTGTTTAATCATTTATTTTCTTAGTGATTTCTCATTAGAAACAAAATTAACTTTTTTACTGCACCAAACTAAGACTAAAAATAATAATCATGTCTACTAATGTTACATAAAATATTCAGTTTTGATGTTTAGTTGTTCATAGGGGTCGTTATGATTTTATACTATAAATAAGACGTCAATTTTTTTAACAGATATACAGAAATGTGTGTAAAGTATAAACTTAAGATATAAATATCTTTTCAAAGATTAGAGTTCACATAACATTGGTAATTCAATTAAGAAAAAATATTATTAATAAGGCGTTTCAGGTTTGTAAGAATTATTTTAACAAGAAAAGTATAATTTTTTAAACTATTAATTAATAATATAAAAAAAAAAAATGAATGGATAATTTAAAATGTATTTTTCTATCGGAATTTGCTATCGCAGAGCCTACATGTTGGGGATCAAGTATATCTGGTCTTTAAGTGTACGGTACATGAACATAAAATAGAGTTTTCTCATCCAGAAAAATTGCCCGTGTTACGCACATGTGTTACAAGTGGTAGCGATTGTCTAGTTGATACCAACTAACAACTGCTCCAAAGAAAAAAAAACCATCCATGTTCTTTATATAAATGTATAGGTGTACGTAATTATTAACCCCACGAAATCGACATTAACGTCGGTCGTCATGATAATGTGTTGATCCGTGATACGATCACCCACCACTGGCCGGCATTCAACAGTCACTGGGCGAGGGGGGGGGGGGGAAGGACACTTGTGCCGCGTACTATGTGCGTTAAAATACGCTCCACTGTCCTCTGTTCGGACGTACCATCGCGCGATCGTTTACGGCAATTCGTGTGTACAGTATTGAGTTTTCCACGTATTCTACGGTCGACTCGATCGGACCACGTATTTGTTGTTTGTTTTCCCGAAGACGGCAGCCACAAAACCTCCGGCAGAACGTCCGACCGGCCAACGCGGCTAACGAGTGTTACACCGGAGCGGATGGCGTATTAACGCGCCTAACGACCGGCTAGCCGGTACCTTTGTACGTAGGTCGATCAGTGGTGTGCCCAAGAGGAGAGGGTTGGTTAGGGGTTATAACCCTTCCCCCGTCGACATTCGTCCCTGTGGGATTTACTAATTTGTTTCGCTACAGTAATGCCTGCGCAAAGCACACTTTCATAAAATGTTTGATTGTGCACCTATAAATAAGTAGCAATACTCTCCAGCTACTCCTGTAGCTTTTGGTGGTGCAACGCAGTCATGGTAAATTAACAAAACGGTAATTTGCAGCAAATCAAAATGTACTCTTAAGCTAGGTTTTCCTAGGAGCGCGTTTTTTGCGCCGCAGAAACCGATCACGTCGACGTGATAGCTGTATTAAAGCTGTATTATAGCTGTATTATAGCTGTATTATTGGGATGATAATAAGAAAAAAAGTCAGAAAAGCGGCGTTTCGAGCGTAACAAGTGTACTCGTATTTCTTTGTTATTATTGAAATTTACCAGGTTTAACCATTGTTTCCTCGCCTATATTACATTCCCACTCTACCACCAGATTACATCCCTCTCACCCTGCGGATACTCCTGGGCACGTCACTGACGTCGTCAGTACACCGTTGCACGCCGGGATCACGCGCGACACAATCACATTGTTGCCGATAAATACGAGTTCCGAGCGGCTCGACATCTGCGGCGCGAAAACGGTTGACGCGCGTTAACCTCGAGTCCGGGCCGATCGGGTGTTCTACGGACCCAAGGCGAGTTCTTAACAAAACTACTGTCGTACGTCTCAGTGGCGCTTCGAAGAGGTTATTTTGGAGACGACTGCCTAGTAAAACGTTCGGGTGGTGAATGGGAAGTCGGCACCGGCCTATATTGTTAATAACATTTTTTTGTTTTCGAACTTTTTACTGTAATTGGGCGTATAGTAGACCAGGTCAGGTACCAGTTGTCCAGTTGAAAATTGAGAGACATTATCAATTTTTTACGCGTGCGTACACTTCATGCATACGCAGCTGATAGATTTGTATTTATTTCCTCTGTTTTTTCCCCGGAAAAACATATTACGTTGCACCTACCGTCGAATTACTTTTGTTCCGTTCCGAGTAAAAAACTGTATTCGAAATGATAGGAAAAATTAAACGCGTCATCCGATACGTCATCATTATTGTTATTGGTGTGCCCGAATCCATGACGGACAGTGTCGACGGCATAGACGCAACTAGTGATTTATTTTTTTTGTACACATTTTGATTTGTATTATGCGGACATATTATGCGGAAGAGAGATAAATATTTAGGGGGCAAGACAAACATTTGGAGGGTAAGCCCTCGAAGGTACTCCCTATTTGCGCCTACGGAAGATTGTTACGGGAAGCCAATTCGCCATGGTTTTCGAAAGGTCTTAATTTGAAAAATCAACAATATCGGATCTCGTTAAAAAAAAAAAAAAAAAACGATTGTAGAGAACTAACGCGTTAAGAGGACGTTTTCAATGGTTTTCGCGCAGAAACGAAACGGGTTGTACTGTAAACGTCACGATCCCGTAGCAAAAAATTCATTCAAAAAGTTCGGTTCGGCTGTGCACGGGTGCGATCCCATAGCTCGTCGGCGTTCGCCTACGTACTCGTTCGTTCCGCTTACCAACCCGGTCCTTTCGAACCGCCGTATCATTTTCGTGTCGCCGATTTGTTCGCCGTTTTTCCAATGGCGGAGAGAACAGTAGTTGTTGTTTATTTCAATTGTTACCCTTAGACAACTATTGTCTATTACGATTTGTCGCGCTACGGACAGGTTTTCCCGCACGTACAACATCGAACGCTTTTTGTTCGCACGACCGAAACATTTGTGTATTCGATTGCCCGTCGACCGACACTCGCGCACCGCGCTACGGAGCACGCGGATTCGATCCCGACGAAAGCGTTCACGGATCGCCACGTTTCACGTCATTTCACGTACGTCTGCCGCTACAACTGCGGTCCACGAAAAAAATATTGGTCCGAAACAATTCGCGTGCGACATGGTCCGGGACGTGTTTAGGAATTTTGCGTCCCGGGTAAGAAAAAAAAAAAAAAAGAAAAAAAACGCCCCTTTCCCAACCCGAATTTCTTTAGCAACAGGTGTATTTGTCAAAAAGAAAAAAAAAAACACATGACGGTGAAACCAAAGCATTCTTCGGTACACTCCAAGAGATGTACCGGGTATACGCGAAAAACACGTTTATCGAATCACATGTTCAATAATCATCGAAGGCATATTTGTAGTTACTTACAATCCGTTAACCTATGCAACAACGACCCAAGTACCGTGTCGAAACGCTGTTGAATACTCACCGCCCAGGGGCTCGAGCCCCCTTAACCCCACCTAAACACGTGTCTGGATACGATCGCATGGCGGTCGCGGCCAGGGCCGGTTAACCTGCGAGAGAATCGCTGCGGAGAAACGGATCGCCGAACGTCGTGCACATGGTCGATCGATCGTCGTCCGGACCGGAACAGTCGAAACGATACCGGACGCGCGACCGCCCGGCAGTATTGTTCTTTGTGCGGACGGTTTTGCCCCGGGGACCGCCGGCAGTCCGCGAGCTCCTGTACCCGGGGACCCGCGGCCCGATGTTACGCATGCGCGGTCCGACAACACTTGTTCCGACGTACGTTACCAACCATGGTACCTGCACGACCACGTGTGCATTGTAACCACTCGAGTCACACGTACGCGTGGTGGTGCAACGGGGTGTGGTAAAGTGCACACCGTGTCCGCGCACGAATGCCGTGTGCGTGCGACCGAGGCGGTTGTTTTGCCCGTGAAACGTTCGAATGGCAAACACGGCGGCGACACCGACGGTGTTTATCGAAACATCACCGAGCGCACAATGTCAACTCGCGGTCTGAAATCCGTCCTCCACCTCGCCCCCGCCCCCTCGGTTCTATCTAGTTCGCACGCACCGCGGTAATGCGCTGGGAAACGGGCACCCGATCGGTTCTGATGAGAACCACTCTTCTCCGTCTCTGTGTGTACGGACTACATTTTTTTTTTCTTCTTTCTTTCTTTCTTCCACCGTCTCAATCTCTCTCTCTCTCTCTCACCTCTCTCCGCCGCATTCATTCGCTCCTATCCGAAATCGCTACTGACCCGACACAAACAAGAAATCCCATTGTATCGAGAACGAGCCGATGGGATCTCGAATGTTTGCGTCCCGATACATCCGTTCTCGTGGATTTCTCACGCGCGTTCACGACACACCGGCACCGCCCCCCGATCGCGGGTCGTCGTCGCTCCGGTAGCAGGTAGACGTGCTATAATACGTGGCGGGACGGGCGAAGGAAAAGAAGAAAAAAAATAAATAAACGAAATAATATCGAATAAACCTGTTCACCCTCCGGGGAACCCTTTTATCATAATCGGTGCGCTACGCGTACAGGTACAAACGGACGGCACGACCGGGGTGCGTGGAGCGCAAAGCTTCAACGTGTCATGTACGTGCGTACGTCGTGTTAGGCGAAGAACAAAACGAACGCAAAGTTTGAGTGTTTATTTATGTTTTTCGCTTTATTTAAAATATATAAATGAAAACAATCGTTTGAATGTTCGCGGCTTGCACGCCAAACTGTACTTTCAGTTTAAAAATTACGAAAAAAAAAAAAAAAAAAATCAATTGATTAATAATGATTATAATAGTAGGAGTAGTAGGAGTAAAATAATAATAATAATAATAATACATGAAAATAATATATAATATATAAGGTATATAAATAATATTAGGTCGTTAACAACGCGTGAGAGCGAGATGACTTTATATCAAACAACGGGAACGACTAGTAAAAACATTATGGCGACTTAAACAGTAGCAGTCTGTGTATAATAATAATAATAATAATAATAAACCTATTCAGGAATAAATAGTGTGTAATGTTACACCAAATGACAAAAAACATATATACATAATATAATAGTTGCGGAAAAGTAGTAAATACACGTTACAACTTGTTTGTATACGTACCATGTTCCGAACGAATCACCCATAAAAAAAAAAAAAAAATAATAATAATAACATATATGAATCAAATAATATGTAAATAATAATACAATAACATACCATTACATATCAAATCATATGGTAAAATGTACCCATTAAACAATAGGAGAATAATAATAATAATAATATGAATAATGATGATAATAATTACGATGATGGAAAAACATAATTTTTCGTTAAAAAATAAAGAAAAAATAAAATAAAAAATAAGTCATCCTTATTCAGTGCAATATTTAGTTATGAAAGTGACTACTGACTAGTATATGCGTGTCAAACTAAAAAGACCGATGAGTAGGATTAATAATATGTAAGGTAATAATAATAATAATAATAAACAAATATATAATATATATATATATATAAATATGTATGTAAATATCATGACAGGTAGGTAGGAGGGAGAGGATAAAATATCGAGGGGAGGGCGTGTATCAATGATACTTATCACTACGACGTCGGAGCAGCGTACGACGTGTTTTGCTAGCGATCTAAATCGTTGTCTGTGGCTGTTGTTCCTGCTGCTGCTGCTGCTGCTGCTGCTGCTGTTGCTGTTGCTGTTGCTGTTGCTGTTGCTGTTGCTGTTGCTGTTGCTGTTGCTGTTGCCGTTGCCGTAGTACCGGCAGTGGTATCGGCAGCGGCAGCGGCAGCGGCTGGATACCAGAGCATCCGCTATCGCAGTGCTTGGACAGCAGCGACATGCGGCTGAACGTTTTGCTGCACGTCGGGCACGAGTATTTCTTCACGTCCGAGTGGGTCTGCAGGTGCGCGCGCAAGTTCGACCGGTCGGCGAACGCGCGGTTGCAGTGCTGGCACGAGAACGGCTTCTCGCCGGTGTGCGTGCGTATGTGGCCCTGCAGCAGCCACGGGCGGCTGAACGCTTTGCCGCACAGGTCGCATATGCACGGCAACGTGTGCGTGCGGATGTGCATCTTGAGCGCGCCCAGCGTGCTGTACGACTTGACGCAGTACTTGCACCCGAACGGTTTGGCCGCGGCCCCGCCCTCCTCGTCACCGCAATGGCGCTGCTGGTGCTTGGTCAGCCCGGACACGGTCGAGTACGTCTTGGTGCACGACGGGCACTTGAACCGGCCGGCGGCCGTCGGCGCCGCGGACTTGCGCTTCGAGCCGCCGATCTCCTCGACGGACAGCACGCACGACGGCTGCGACTGCTGCGACGACAGCGGCGGCGGCTGCTGCTGCGGCGCGTCGGTGTCCATGCCGCCGGCGGTCACCACCACGGAGCAGTGCATCGGTTGGTACGGCACGGCGGGCGGCGGCGGCGGCAGCACGCAGTGCATCTGTGCGTACGGCGGCGAGACGGTCACGGACGAGGACGAGGACGGGGACGACGACGACGACGACGGCAGTGGCAGCGGCATGGCGAGCGGCGGCGGCGGCGGCTGCTGCTGCTGCTGCTGCTGCTGGTGGTGGCGGTGCTGGTGGTGTCTCTGCACCGGCGGCGACGCGTTGCAGGCGTCCGCGGTCGTCGGCGACCAGCCACCGTGTCTGCCGTACCACGGGATGAGCGCGGGCGGGCTGAGCGACGACGCCGTGGCCGCGGACCCGGGCGAGGTGTGCAGCGGCTTGAACGCGGATCCGGCGCTACCGGGCGGCGACAGCGACGTGTCGCGGACCGCGGCCACGATCATGGACGGCGGCAGCCCGGCCGAGGCGACCGCGGCGTAGGCGCGCTCTTGTTGGTGCTGCTGGTACATGTACCCGGCCAGGTAATTGGTACTCGGGTACTGGGCCGGCACCGGTCTGGGCGCGGCGGGCGCGTACTGCCTGTAATACGCGGCCCCGACCGCCATGGACGCCGGATGGTGGTCGCCCGCTATGTTCAGGCACAGCGGCGCCAGCGGTAGCGGTCCGGGCTTGACGGCCGTCGGCTGGTAAGGGCTTTGCGGCCCGTGGCTGTACGGGGACGGCGACGAGTGCGGCGCCGCGATCTGATAACAGTGCTGCGGCTGTTGGTTGGACGGCACCGATTCTTTTTTCTGGTCCAACGGCACAGCGGTGATCACCGATTTGCATTTCACGCTCAAGTCTTGGGGCTTGGTGCTCAGGTTTTCCGGTTCCGAGGAATCCTCGTTATTGTCTGCACAAAAGAATCGAACGATTAACATCACGCGTTAGACAAACGAGCGCCAGGCTTAAATACATTAGATTTTAAACGATATCATTTCGTACGGTGACGATGAACTTTTAATTCGAGACCGGTCGTACACACATAGCTTAATACTCCGGACCACGTATTTCATATTTTTATTTTTTCGTATTTGTCCATATTTTTAGTCTTATTTGTTTACGAGTGTTGTTCACTACATTTTTGTTTTATTTTATTATCAAATGCATTATGATATATTTAATCGTACTACGAGTATTCGATGCATTCACAACATATTATTGTTGAAATATTTGAAATCTATATTATATTATTTGCTCGTACATATTTTACGTTTGTGAAAAATAGATTGATTTCATTATAAAAATGTTTAATAAATAATATTTTAGATTATGAATAATAATATTAATAATTTCATCACACACAGATCCGTCTGTCCGTCTATAATAGTGCTAAAAAAAAAAATCAGTGTCGTACTATTAAAGCGGTGACGTATCGGGTGTGTAAATATAATTATTTGTGGATCGTCGTCGTTTAACGGTTTTTATTTTGCGAGGGGAGCGGGTAGTGTTGCGAAAACCGAACCGAAATCAGAAAGGGTCACCTTCGGAGGGCTTTTCCCACGTTCTAGCTAGTGTGTCGCACCGGTTCTCATGCACCCTTATGTACTATACGTAATGCCGAGCAAGTGAATATTAAACGATCGTGAGTAAATACGTCTGGAGAATGATTAGTTTTTTTTTTTAATACGAATAATTCATCACGGATTTTTTTTTCCTTCGATGACATACATTGAACACATCAATTTTATACAAAACTATAAAGAAATAATAAAACTATTAATATACTACATTTATTATTTGGGTATTTCGTATTTTTCTTTTTCGTAAAAAAAAATTGTGAACGTCGGTCGGGCAGTATCGGAAGTAAACGCGTAGGCTACGGAGAGTAGAAAACGAAGTAAAATGATAATTACCGAAATCCATTTTTTCTTCCTTGATGTATCTGTCGTAATGTACCGGACGCTTTTTCAACGGGCAGTGCGAGTAGTCCATCTTCTTCGCGGCTAACGCTTTGTGATGCATTATCGGCAGTGCTGGTTGCTCGTCCCAAATGTGCATTTTACACGCGCTCAGGGATTCCGTGCGGAAACGATGGCGCGTACACGGGCAGCCGGAGACGAGACGAACGGGAACAGTGTCGATGTTTTAAAACCGCGCGGCGGTTTTCCACGCACCCATCAACGGGTGGCGAATAACGTACGAGAGAGAGAGAAGAAATAAATAAAACAAAATAAACGCGCAGAGAGAAGTGCTCGCGAACGACGGCGACGGCGGACTGACGGCTGTGCACGCGGTTGCGCGAGTGGTGTACGTGATGCACCGGCGTCGAACTCACTGGGCAACGCCGCGGATCAGGTACGTTGCGGATCGGGTCGCCGAAGAGAGTGCCGTCGTCGCGTCACTGAGGACCGGTGGTGTTCGGCCGCCGCCGAGTTGCCCCCCACCACGAGTCATCGCGACCACCACCACCGCCACTGCTACCGTCACCGTGGCCGCCGCCGGGGCGCGCGCCGTCCGGTTAGCCGTGGACAGGTGCTAGCGGACCGGAGGCGGCGGCCGCCGCACGTGCTGGCCCCCACGACCAATCCGACCGGCGTAGATGGCGCGCACCAATGGCGTGGCGTGGGGTTCACCCTCCCGGACGAGTCCCCTTCCGATCCGGTTCCGGTGCGAGACGTTGCGCGTACACCGCTACCGCTGTGCGGACGGTAGAGGGGCAACCGGTGGCGTTGTCGGCGGCGGCGGCGGCGGGCGAACGAGATTTCGCCGAGATTAACAACGTGCGGCTGGATTCCGTTTCCGTTTTTCCTTTCCGTCCGTCGCGTATTTATAAACAATTATTATGTTTTCGCTTTTTTTTTTCTCTCCCCCTCGGGCTCGGAGTCGGTTAAACGCGTTACCATGTGCCATCCACGCAGTACGCGTTTACGAACAACGTAACCGTTGTCGAGGGTGTGGAATTCGACACGACGACCGGAATCGATGCGTCCAAACGTCCATGATAATGTGATTTTTGAACAATACGGTAACCGGCAAAGTACTCTCGATAAACTGTATATTGTTTGTTCTTTTTCTCATTCTTAAACCATTCCATTCGTAAGCTAGGACCAATTTTCGGCTTCCAAGTTTCCAGTTTACGATTTTAATTCTTCGTCACGAAATGTACGATCACGAAAGTGCACTTCGACGTGTTCGTAACGGTGTTGAACTGAAAATAGTGCTCGACATAACAAACATTATCAATAGTCAATAATAACAGTACGGAAATCCTGTGCAAATACCTACATATTTACACATGATTATCGCGTGTCCGTCTATACATACGAATTTGATAAATTTTTAATCAAAATATCATAATATGTATGGGCAAACATAAATAATTACATTGTTGTTCACACTATATTTGACCATTTCTACGTAGATCGCATATTGTTGGAACGTTACCGACGATTCGTACAAAGTTTCGTAATGTTTTTTTTTTTCTTTCATTTTATATACAACAAGATATTACAATGGACTACCGCCGAGTCATATATTTCACAGCAGGTCGTCGACGACAGTACTATGAATTAGGGGAATTAATGAACCATAGTATTTTAGCGACATGTTTTCATTTTTTTCCTGTCCGCACATAAACATAGATAGTTTCGATTACAAATCAAACATGGTTACAAAAAAATATCGATTACATATATCTAAGCTACGAAAGCACGCCGTTTAACCCCGTTCGCTTACCATTAAGACCGGACCTACTTGCAGTCCAGAATAGAAACGCATTCGTGGTCTTCTTTCTATACTACCCGTAAATGTACGAGTATGTATATATTATATTTGCCATACTTGTATATGGTTAAAAAATAATAATAAAAAACCTTCGGTTCGACATGAACCGGCTCTGAAGGTGCCATAAGTCGAAACCGTGGGTAGGCTTATGACGTGCAAATATGAATAGTGGAACAGTCAAACGATTGATAACGAGATATGAGGACAAAATATAGCTACTCAAAGTAAATAGCAGCAAAGACAGGCTTGCGTGTGATACAACAAAAAATTATTACTATTCGATACGCGATATTATATTATACATCTTTATTCTAAATAATACGAGAATCCATTTTGGACGCATATTTCTATGAGTCATCATACATTTGTACATATTATTAAGGTTTATTAATATATATATATATATAATACGGGCTATACTATTTGCGATAGTGAATATAATACGAAATTAAAATATTTCAATACATGACTTTAATTGTACACAATATATAACTTGTGCAATTATACACATATAATCTGTTACATTCTGTATTTACTTTATTCATTATTCTTTAGGTATACAACTATGGAAATTAAGTTAAAATATTTATAGTAGTACTACAATTAACAGTAATTTTATGTGATTTTTTCATCATCTCTGCTTATTATTTCTCTCAACTGCATTATTTATAATATATTTGATCAACTTTTTATCTTATCGAGCAATAATTACTGTACAGATGACATTCTTCGCTCACGGCCATCACTAGATGTACAAATATTATATGCTGAGGTTTTTACCTCGTCCGATATACCAAGACGACGAATCTCGCAGTCCTACATATTGTCATATTTTCACATCGAACAATAGTTTCTCATTACACTGCGATCGTCGAACACTGTTGTAATAATTACATATGCATACATCTATTTATTCGTGGTATTATTCATAATATAATTGTATAGCACCTAAATATGTGTAAAACGTACATAGATTTCCTAACCGTTTTATCATTTATTACGCGTAATTTTGCTGTAAAATATAATGACCGGTTTGTTGTACAATATAGTTAATGTTGTTATAAAGGCTGAAAATATTTAGTTACACTCCAGTATTGCAGTACAAGTACCTAGAAGTATTTTTGTTCTGAGCGAAAAATATATTTTGTGACACATGGAGCCATATTATACAGATCTCAAATATTCTTCGTATATTCACACGATATTCACACGTGTGCGTATTATATATATTAGAAAAAATTGAACTATTGATTTTATCGGTATACTAAAGATATATATATATATGTATGTATGTATGTACGAGAAACGTGTTATAACGCGATTGTTTCGTTAACTATTTTTGTATTATTGGGTTAGTTATATTTGATTGAAATGTCTAGATTAAATTAAATAATTACGAATTATCGAAAAATGTATTCCGAACCAAAAAACCGTTTAATTCGCAATGCAATTGTACACGCGTAGGTAGTAGTATTGTGTGCAGATCGGAGTACCTACTACTATGGTAGTTATTGAAATTCATTTCTTATGAATAATTGTAACGCACAAAGGATCGCATGTATAATAATTTATTTAGAAGTATCGTGCGTACGTAGCACTCGTGTTGCCCGCACATGTATATTGTACAGCATGTACACGTTCGGGTTTTTCAAAGTCTCCCACGAGAGGGTTATTTATTTCAAGTAGATCGCAAAAATAACGTTATCTTATGCAAAATTCGAAGAATCCAAGGACCCGTTGTATTGAAAACTACAGCCGTTATGGGGTGACCGCCACCCCACACGTACATAATAAATATACGAATAATATTACACCGACCGTATTACGCAACACGTTGAACTATTCATTTTAGATAAGTATACACACACACACACAGATATATATATATGTGTATGTATTCTTTATGCGACGAAAGCGTACCGATGCCTGTACATTGCGCACAAGTATTTCCAGTGTTTAGTTCCGTACAACGTGTTTTTTCAATTTAAAAAAAAAATATCACGCACTCGTGAATTACAACAGCGCTGTATACATTATTGCGATCACCTATGAGCGTACGTATGAATATATGCACGTGAGTGTATAGGATCGGGTTGAATGGTGTGTATACATAATACATTACAATGTGCAGCGCATAGGTATACGGACTGCGCGATACGTTTTGCAACGGCGGCGTTGTTTTGTTATCCATAAGCCATGCAACGGCAACGGCGAATACCACGCAGTTTTGTTCACTAATAATGTACCGGAGGTCGACTAATTTTCGTCGGAAAGAGTTATTTTATCCGAAGAGCCAGAAATGAACGCTTCGCCGTCGTTCATAATACGTACTTTTGTTTTGTTGTATCGTAAAATATAATGTGTACGATTTTTTAAATCGTAACGTAAGACGGACCGAGAAGAAAAAACGTTCCACAATGGTATTTTCATCATTAGAATTGTATTTGCGAAGATAAAAAGTCTCGATATCGAGACAGATCCAACCGTATCAAGCCTAAGTGGCCGACGCTTGTGAAACACGCGCGGTTGAAGGTTTTCCCGAGATATTTTGCACGGCCACGTAGTATTACGAATAATATTATGCAGAAAGAACCGTGTACCACCGCAGCAGGTACACGCAGTGTTGTAAGCGTAGCATTATATATTTTTTTTCCCACACCCATTCGACATATTTTATGTATATATAGCGTATAAAAGTATTATATTTGAACGCGCAGTATTTGTTTGCACGTTAAATTCGTAGCAGTCGTGGTGTACTAAAAAATATACGAGTAGAACGCATTCGGATTTAATAAGTTTACTCTTGTCGTTGATTATGTAGTTGTTGCGAGTACATGGCGAATATAATTTAATTTGTTTGACTAGTGACGAATCGGGGATCGCGTTCGTTCGAATAAATTATATTTTATCAAGACATTATCTTTAATAAGGATCTAAGAAACTAAATGTTGATAAATGCTGGGACGTACTTTTTTATGTAGTTATTAAAAGAAAAAAAACTGATTACGACTAAAAATTTAGTCCACTATTATGTACTAATTAAATAATCAAGTCATAGTGATGTTTTTATAATTTTAGCGACGACATTTAGGATAATAATATTTGATTCATTATTTCTGAATGAAATTTCAATCATCTTGCCGCATAATTATTCATATATTTGATCACAAAACAAATACAAGTTAATTTATGATCTCTAAATATTGTAATAATATGTTGTAATTATATGTTCGTTCAGATTGATAGTATACATAGAACATATTAAATTACTTGTAAAATATATATATATATAATCACGAAGCAATGGGAAACGGATTACGCAGCGACATTGAGCGTGGAAAAGAAATTGTTAACAGTATATTAACACGAAATTAGATCAGACCGTATTACTAAAGTTACAGAAGTATGGGTTATATGAGTCGATGATCGCAGAAACGTTACGAATCACATATTTCATGGCATTGGGATATTAGTAAAAACGTATACTGGTCATGTGTTTCTATGCGTTATACTTTTTTTTTTTTATCAGATAAATAAATAATAATAATCAGTGTTTTTATACTCAACGCATAGAAACACATGATTAGCGTACGTTTTTACTAATATATCAATTACATAAAGCATGTGACACTCGTGACGTTTTTCTGCAATCACCGATTCACAATTTTTTTTTTTTTAAACCAAAAGCCGGTTCACAATGTCTTAGCTACACGACTAAAGCACAGTACGTGTTTATTCTATTTTGCTTTAGGCTCGAACCATTCGTAAGTCTTACAGCTCAATCGAACAAAATAGTAGCTAATAAATATATATATATATATACAATATATTATATATACTATATGTATATAAATACGCCGATTCAATATTTATTGGTTGAATCAGTGGCGTAGCTAACGGGTTATAAACCCCCCCCCCCCGAAATGTCTCTCTTGTTCTGTAAGCTATACTATCATTTTAAGACGTAGTTATAATGTTATATCATAACATCATCGAACAATGTTCACAGTTCCGACGAACTAAATGATGACAAACAGTATATTTTAACTCGTGTTTAATGGACTTAATAAAAAATTAAAAAGTTGGTACCTAATTAGGAGAGAGAATCGAAAATGTAACCCTCTATCCCCGCCCCAACAAATATATTTTTGACCACGGCCACGGACTGAACTGTTCGTTAGAACCGGCTAAGTTATTCGGTTGTAAAATAATCCACAACGCGACGTGTCTGCCGGGCTAATTTCGCACTCGGGTCGATCATAAACGTGCACGATCTGGCGAATGGATAAATCTCGTTCTCGAAAAACATTTTCGCGACGGGTTCATTTCATCGATGACAACGTACAGATCTACGCTCAAGCCCGTCAACGCCCTGTCGCGACATAAAAAAAAAAAAAAAAAGAAAAAAAAGCGATACGGTGTCTGCGCGCGAGGTACCTACACCGCGCATTACGTTCATTTTTCTTTTGTGCCGCGCGGTGCAACGAGTACAGTGTTTGTGTAACGTGTGCGCTAAGATTCCGGTCGGCTATACGAGTTTCGGTGCGGTTTTCGATCGTCGCCCCGGCGGCTGTCGCAACTCGAGAATACGCGACTCGATGACCGTGCACAATCGCGTTCGAACGCGCGCGCACGCAAACAAACGCGCACACCACCTGAAACCCTTGTGCGTAATAATATAATACGGACCATAGATGTGGTGGAATACACATGCGTGTGCGTGAGTGTGTGTGTGTGTGTGTGTGTGCGCGTGTGTGACACAATTCGTAAAGTGCAGAATATCCGTTATTTTCGGCATAACGCACACACACACACACACACTCGCGCAGACTTACGGTGTATATAATAATATGTATGCATAAGCACCGTAGAGAGGGAGTCTCCCCGTGATCGCACCGTACCCGTTTTGCCCCCTAAACGCACCCTTAGTTGAAATTCTTTTGTAACCGGAACGGCCGCCGCGGGGTTACGCAGACGAGAGGGAAAAACACACACACACACACACACACACTCAGACACGCACACGTAAATACCATACGCGCACCGGTTTGTGTCCGGGATGTGAACAAAAATGAGAATAGAAAAAATACAAATAAAAAAAAAAAAATAAAAATAAAAACCGGCTGCGTATTGCCTAATTCGTTATTTTACGCCGGGCTTGTGCAAGACTTCCGACGGTGCATTTGTGATCTGCACATGTGCGCGCGTACGTACGTAATATATGTCAAATGAACGTCGCAGCGGAAAAAAAAAAACGCACAATAACGATATAACTCTCGGTTTTATCATTCGGTACGAGCACGCGTACGTTTGTACGCACATCTACCGCAATGCACACGTACATGGAGCGTTTAGAACGTTTGTAGAGGTTCTGATATTTTTCAACGATCCGCATAGCAGTTACATCGTGTACTCCGATGTACTCCATTTGTTCTTTACCAAAACGCGCCGTAATACTCGTCCGGCGTTTTCAAACGCGATCGTTTTACTTTTACTATTCGCAACGTGGTAATGCACGTGGTGATCGCAACGATCGTTGCACTATCGAAGTATGCCTACGTTTATACACTCTGTAAATGCGACGAACGAATAGATAAATATTGAAATTCTTTCACCCGCAACTGATCACGTTTATATATTACATTAATTTCGACACTTTCCGTTTCGTTTTATCTTATTGTACATACTTTCATTGGGTTGCAAGTGTTCCAAATGAAAAAAAAACAAAAGGAATTACAGTGTATTACTATTAAAATGATAAATAAGTATTCTTAGAATTAAGCTTTTCGTTATGTCCTGAAATCGAATAATTACTACTCGTATTTAACAGTTCTTTGCTGTTGTAAACAATTCTTTTATAACCGTTTACTATTTATAATATAGATAATACCAATTGTGATTTTATAACTTGTGCAAAGCATGTGTACATACCAACACCTGATTCTGACTTGTACTGACGTAATTATAGGTATTTGATCAAAGCTTGGGCTCTGTCGAGTTTACCAAATAAAATAATTTGAATGTTAAAATAAAAATTATTTTAAAACAGCTTTTAATACAATCGAATATTACTTAAATAAAGTTTCATACTTATAGTTTTAGATGGTGCTAATTTAGTGGAAGATTCGTCAAAAGTGCTATAACTATCCAAAGCGCACGCAGTGCTTATATATGAAAGATTTCAACTCTTACGTATCTGTTCAACAGACTTTTTTGAACACGGTTATTCAAAAAGGTTCATGAATATATTATAAATATATTTTCGATTTACGAACGACATTTCGTTTTTCGAAATCTGTATACGGCGACATATTTTGATAGTCGTAGTATGTTACAGAGCATTAAACACAACAATATAATATAAAACAGATAATATAGTACAATAAAACGAAGGTAATATTTTTATTTTTATTTTGTTTTTTTTCGATAAATGTTTTTGTTTTATCATGAAACGGTCAAAACCGTCCGTCTAAACACATGCTTCGTTTTGTTCCACGTACACGGGAGCGTAGTTAGGAGTATTCATTATTCGTAGACAGTTCAATTGAAAAAAAAAAAAATCGTGAATCTGAGTTCATATTTTTAAAACGTGTTTTGAAGTTGAAACATGTCACTCGAATTCGATTTGCGGCGTCATCTTTTACGGGTGTACGTGTGTGTGTGTCCAGAGTTCACCAGCCCCGCTGTTGTAATACGTCCATGCACGTTAAGGTGTGCAGGTATTTTTCGTAACATTTCCCAGGGCGTACTCGCCACGACATTCGGGTCCGTCGTCGTAACATATCGGGGCTCCACCACCGTCGCCGCCGCCGTACCAAATACGTTACACCATCGTACCAGTTGTGTTGTTGCACTGCACGTGAAACCGCGTTGAATAATGGTTTTGAGCGGGAACCTGTGTAGCCGACGTTATTATTTCACACGAAATCTGGTCCATGCCGTTACTATTATACATTAAACGCACGCACGTACATGGATATGTGTTTTTGTGCAAGAGGTGTACCGGTGCGAGTACCTCGGTGGCCAAATCTCCGTTGCACATTGCGACCAAATGATGTGTAACACGGTCGGAAACAATGAGATGCGAGAGAGATCGGGAGAGAGTAGAGAGAGAGAGAGAGAGAGAGTTACTACTACTGTTTTGCGTCCCCCGTGTACCGTGCACGTACGACGAAGAACTCGACCCCAAAATTAAAAAAAACACCCCTGGACGACGCCAAACAGGTAAGACCAGGGGAATTCAATCGAC